>VZRR01012549.1:455345-466105 GCA_013398015.1 Oreocharis arfaki
CCCCCCTTGCTCCTCCCCGGCCGGCCCCCCGCGCTCGGGGGGGGCGCCGCGGGGCGCCTGCCGCACCGCCTGGCTCTTCCGCAGGGTGCTGCCCATGGCGCGGGCCGGACGGGACGGGCTGGGACGGGCTGGGATGGGATGCGATGGGATGGGATGAATGGTTAGGACGGGACGGGATGGGCCCGGATCACCGCGCAGCTCCGCTGCCGCCCCCCCGCGGCGGCGCCCCCTGGCGGCCGCGGGCCCCTCCCTCCGCCCCCGGCGCGGCCCGGTCGCGATGGCGACGGACGCGCACGGACACAGCCCGGGGCTGGCGCGGCCCCCGGCGGCGCCCGGCCGGGCCCGGGCACCGCGCTCCCGAGCGAGCCCTCCCTCCTGCGGGCTGCGGGGCGCTGGCGAGACGAGGGCATTCAGGAGGCCTTGTGCGAGTGGTTTTCCCCTCACAACTAATGGTTCATGCTGAGGAAGACATATATAGAAAAGACACGGTAGTCGGAAGGTTACCTGCGTGAGGCCGATCACATTGCTCCCGGCTGGGCTTGGGGCATTATTTGCCACCACTACCTTACAGTGCTGCCGAGGCTGTGGCCCCATCGTGGTGGCTTTCACACAAATATGTGGCAAGAGGAGCGTCTGCCAAGGATTGCTGGAGTCAGCTGAGAAGCCAGGGCAAGATGAAAGCCGTAACCCTATAAACTACCACCAAACCTGCACACAAATGTCTGCTGTTATCGGTCAATTTGAGCTTTCTTCACTCTCTTAGTGGTTTGACCCTGGCTGGATGCCAGGCACCCACCAAAGCCCTTCTATCACTCCCTTCCACAAGTAGACAGGGGAGAGAAAATGTAAGAGGGTTCATGGGTTGAGATAAATCTGGAAGAGATCACTCACCAAATATTGTCACAGGCAAAACAAACTCGAATTTGGGATATTAACTGAATGTATTACTAACAAAATCAGAGCAGGATAATGAGCAGTAAAATGAACCTTAAAATCACCCTTCCCCCAGCCCTCCCTCCTTCACAGCTCTAGCTCGTCTCTCCCAGCAGCACAAGGAAACGGGAATGGGGGTTACAGTCAGTTCATCCCAGGTTGTTTCTGCTGCTGCTCAGGGAGAAGAGTCTTCCCCCTGCTCCAGCATGGGGTCCCTCCCACGAGACAGTTCTCTATGAACTTCTCCAGTGTGAGTTCATCCCATGGGCAACAGTTCTCCATGAACTGCTGCAAAGTGGGTCACTCTTCCACAGGGTGCAGTACTTCAGGCACAGCCTGCTCCAGCTTGGGTCCCTCACAGGGTCACAAGTCCTACCAGAAAACCTGCTCCAGTGTGGGCTCCTGTCTCCACAGGTTTGCAGGTCCCTGCCTGGAGCCTGCTCCAGCAGGGGTTTTTCCAAGGGTTCACAGCCCTGTCTGGGGCACCTGCTCTGGTGTGGGTCTCCTCCACAGGCTGCAGGTGGACTCTGCATCCCCATGGACTTCACGGGTTGCAGAGGGACAACCTGTTTCACCATGGGCTGCACCACAGCCTGCAGAGGAATCTCAGCTCCAGCCCCAGGAGCACCTCCTCTGCCTTTTTCTCCACTGACCTTGGTGTCTCCAGAGTTGTTCCTCTCACATGTTCTTACTCATTTTTCTGGCTGCAATTACATGTGTGCACTAACTTTCCTTCCCTTCTTAAAGGGAAAGCTTCTGGCATATTCTCACAGAGGCCATCCTTGAAAAACCCCCCCTCTACCAAAACTTGGCAACACAAACCCAACACAACTCTTCACGTGAAAAGAAGCACGTGATTTGTTACATCAAACAAGGCAATTTATCTGACCAGTATTCTTGCTGACAGCAAACACTGACATTTGTTTGAAAGGTTTTAAAAAGATGCAAACCCAACCATTGATGTTTTTGTTGGATGGGTCTTCTTTTCAGTTGCATTGATTGACTGCTGGGCTCTGTGGCTGAGCGAGCGTGAAGGATGCTGTGACACCAACACACGGCAATGAAATGAATGTTGTAGACCAAGGAATTCTTAGTCTTAGTGACCATTGGGTTGCTCTGTTGCCCTGCATAAATCCAAAGTGTCCCCCAGTGTACAATGTGTCACCTCTGCTTCAGTACTCTGCCACAAAAGTAATAATGAGCGGCAACAAAGGATCAAAAGAAAGGGAAGAAAGAGAACAGGATAATGACTTTGAGTCTTGATGTTTAAGAGGCATTGCCTCCCTGTCCCCAGGTTTTTTGCTCAGAGGACTTCAGCAATGCCTGTTTGTATTCCTGTATTACTCTTTTACTCTACAGTGATATCTCCAGTTTCAAACACAGAAAAAAATACAGCTAAAGACTGTTAAGTGGGAAAAAGTCTCTGAACTTATGAGAACGACCACTGTGATTTTAGAAGTTATGTCTTCAATATAGCTATCTGTAACAGCAAAAATTATTACAATAATGAGGATAATAACTGTTCCACATAGTCACGGATCGTTATGGCTTCAGAAATATAGTTATTAAAATAATTTGCTGAACAAGCTTAGGGAAGGAACTCTAGTCCACCGAACCCCATCTCAATATTTTCATTAAATGAGGACTACCAGCTGGCAATTCAGCCAATTTGAGAAAAATCAAATTTTAAAAACCACCTTGGAGTCCTGTTACTCATTCACACTGTTTCATTTTGCTTATTCTTTTGCAATTATCTTCTAATCACATTTCCTTTCATTAAGAAAAAGGTCTTATGTTGCTGCAATGGAGATCCACTGAAGCAATGGAAAAAATAAAATTCTACATTTGAGATGTTTTGTAAAACCAGTGCATACAAAAATCAGAATTATCCAGTGTCACTTATAATCAAGGAGTCTCACTGTGGTACAGAATCCTGATGCTGCACCCAAAGACTAGCATGCATTTTCACCTTCTTTACTCCACTCCTCGCAACTGGTTGCTCCTTCCTGCGGTGTTACTAGCCCACATCACCTCTTACAACAGTTGTTACAACCTCCTCACAAACACCACCCTGAGGCCACTCAAAGTACAGCTGGAGAATTTATGTTCCTTAACTCTTATTTTAGTCAGACTACTTCTGATCTTGGCCTCTTAAAAGATAATTCCTTTATTTTTTTTCCACAGGCTTCATGCTCTCTCCTGAATCACAGGTTGCAATCAACTCCAAGATCCTATTAAACTCTTTCTTTTTGGCAGATTTACTTTTATTATCTTGTCAGATCGTCCTCCCTCCAGTTTTACCTACTTTGTTATATGCTTCTCCACAAAAGTCTTTTGGTTCCTCTCATGGTATGCCACAAGTAAAATTTTTTTTTCTGGGCAGATCCAAAAAGTGTCTGCTCTCTTTCTATTAAAATTTTGCCTAGAAATTACTTTTAATGAGGCTGAAGAAAAGCTGAGTACATTAATTTATTCTTAGTTGGCTGAACTGCACACAAACATGAGGTCCAGTGTTAAACTCCTGTAATATAAGCAGAATATGATGACAAGAAGAATGAAAAGCAGAAGGAAGAGGATGGAAAAAAAATGCAGTATATTCCAGTTATTAATAATATGATCTGATGCCTTGTCCATATGTGATGTATATTTTTGTCAGTCTTTGCCTTCCTCTCACTATTTAAACTCTTTGGGAAAGAGACTGTATCTTCCTCTCTGTTTAGAAAACACTTGATATTTCAATTTCTACTGCTCTCATCCTCATAAATGATCTTTATGCTCTGCTTTTCCAGTATTAAGGACATACACAGGAGAGCAGTCTTCAGGACCCTGGATCCCATAGCATCTCCCTGACACAGACACCAACTCAAACCCCTCTTGAGAGTCAGAGATAAGCCTGTGTTCTGAAGTCACTGGGAGACAGAAACTCTATTTCTGTTTAGTACCAAAGCACAGGTTTAAATCTGCTTTGGGTAGTACCAAGCAACAGGACGAGAGGCAACAGACAGAAACATGCACAGGAAGTTCTGCCTGAACAGGAGGAAGAACTTCTTTACTGTGTGGCTGACTGAGCACTGGATCAGGTTGCCCAGAGAGGTTGTGGAGTCTCCCTCAGTGGAGATAGTCCAGAACCATTTGGACACAATCCTGTGCCATGTGCTCCAGGGTGAAGATATTCCAGAACTGTCTAGATAGAATTCTGTGCCATGTGCTCCAGGATGACTGCATAAGCTTCCAGTGTTGGTGTTAAGAGATAAGCTGTGATAAATTAAATTCATGTGTAAAAAGGCTGTAAAATACTTGATGGACTAATAAAAATATTAATTACATTAAGATATTAACTGATAATGTTCTTTATAAATACAAAATGTAAGGTGTTTTACTCTGTCTTGAAGTCTCACAAAGAAATATGCTGGGTTTGGTTGGGGTAAAGCTAATTTTCTTCACAGTGGCTAGTATGGGGCTATGTTTTGGGTATTTTATGGCAAATATATTTGGTGCATGATTGCTGCTGAAGAACCCTGTGAAAGAGCTACGATTATCTAGATGGTGCATCAATGGGAGCAGTCCTTCAGTTGTTTCTGATACAATTGATTTCCAGATCCCTGTTGACTATTATAACAGTCATCATTAAAATAGTATTAGAATTTCTGTTCCCACGAAAATTTCTAAATACTCCTTCTATAAATTAATGGGGAGGAAGGCTGTTTCAATAAACGAAGAGCCCACAGTGCCACCTTCTTATAAAGTATGAAATTCTTGGTGCTGAATGCAAAATCACCTAAATATTAGCATTATTAAAGCTGACACAGTCCCTGCATTTTCAGAATATTAATGTAATTGAAATATCACAGGTCATTTTTGCAAGCTTAGATTCATTTTCTTACCTTGAGATCTCACCTCAAAGTTTGGCCTATTGTATAAGCTCTGGCTCTAAGCTCCTTCTGTAGCCAACAGAGAAAGACAGGCATGTCCAGGTGGTAACTCATCCTTCTGAAGAAAGGCACTTCTAAAGAGTGACCCTATCTCTAGTCCTTAGTCTGGACAAGTTCAAGAGAAAAGAATTTCAGCTTTCATGCGTAAGTTGACGGAAGACATCTATGTCTCTGTCAGTCAGTATGTTAGTGACAGTTCAAGGGCACGGCTGAGATGCTCCCTGTGTGACAGATTCTAAGAGAACGATTTTATTTTCATTGTGCTGCTGACAGAATGGTAATATACACAGGCCTTTGAAGCAGTGCAGTTTAGGGTCCCATACCTTCAGGAAGGAAACTACAAATACTGACAAACGCCACAGCCTCTGGAAACCTCTGATACCTCTAGGAAAGTCCTGAATTCCTCCATCCATCCTGGGTTTGGCTGAGATTGAGTTAATTTTCTCCCTAGCAGCTGGCACAGTGCTTTGTTTTGGATTTAGTATGAGAATAATGTTGATAATATATTGATGGTTTAGTTGTTACTAAGTTGTATTTACTCTAAATCAAGGACTTTTCATCTTCCCAAGCTCTGCCAGTAAGCAGGGGCACAAGAAGGTGGGGGAAGCACATAGCCAGGACAGCTGACCTGAGCTTGCCAAAGGGAAAATCCATACCATAGAAGGTTATGTTTAGTAAATAAACTAAGGGGAGTTTGTCCAGGAGTTGCTGATGACTGCTTGGGGTCAGGCTGGGCATCGGTCAGTGAGTGGTGTGCAACTGTGTTGTGCATCAGTTGTTTCTCTGGAGTGTTACTCCTCTCTTTTTCTTTACTACCACTACTACTAGTACTACCACAGCATTTTATTTTAATCATTAAATTCTTCTGATCTCAATCCATGAGGTTTACTTTTTTGTTCATATTCTCCTCCCAGCTGAAGTGAGGGGGACTGAGCAAACAACTGTGTGGAACTTGCTGGCTGGGGTTAAACCATCGCACATGCCAAGCAAAATCAAGTGATCAAACCTGTTATAGTTGTGCAATTCAACCACATGCACCCAGTGTGAAAATATGGGCTTCATAAAAGCAAATTTTCATGATACAGAGAAAAACTTAGTTCTATAGCCCACCAGAGCTCCTGCTCTGTAACTCCACTATGTCAATGCTGACAGCCTCAGGGCTTTCATAACTGTAACTTTGTCATCAGAACCGGGCTGGGCAAAAGTCCACATTTCCTCACTTCCCATCTTCATCTGACCTGCCTTCTGTGCTCCCTCTGCAGTACCCAAAACAGAGCTGTAATGGAACCCAGATTCCCCACTCCTGAGAGATGTAGGATTTCACTGCATAGCCATTAAGCAGCTGCTTATCCTCTTGCACAGTAGAATTAAATAAGACATCTTTCACCATACTTGTACTACAGAGAAATTTCAATCCCACATGTAGCTGGTAATAGGGAGAAAATCCAAAACATAACTATAGAATGCAGCTGAATGCAGCTGAATGATGACCCTTGCAAATGTGTAATAAATTTAGTTAGGAAAAATTAAATTAAAGTTTTACCAAAGCTACTTAGCTTTTCCATTTTATACTTTATATTACTTGTCATAAGGTTTGAAAAAGCTAAATGACTTCAACCTTTGCTATTTAAAATGAGCATTGATTTTTTTCTCTCCCGTGTTTTGTAGAGCCAAACCCAATGCTAATGGTTTTATCCAGGAGGTTGTAATGGCACAGTTGCAAAGTGAGCTCTTCTCAGATTGCATCCCAAAACTGTGTCCTTACTTTTTAGAAAACAAAGCAGAGGAGATATTGTTATAGTTTCACCTCCACCTGTTGCTGTATTACTCATGGACAATTTAGAAGCTTCTGCCAAGATCTCTTCTAGTCCTTCAAGTGGTTCTGTCGTGCATGTGTACTTTGAAGTTCCTATTGCTCGTGTGGAATGTCTATACTTGATGTTTTAGACATGTCTTAACATATAAATTACCTGATTACGAGTCAGTTCTGTTCCAGCTACATTTCAAAGGGATTGCTGCCAGCCACATTTAACCCCACTGGGCTGAGATTAACTAGCAAAGCCAGACTTCCAGCTGTATCTTTGCATCTATTTGCTTGACTGCCCATTTCACTGGTGAAAACAGTAAGTTGGTTTTTCTTTTCTCCAAGGGAACAAGATTTAGGCATTAGGTATTCAGCCTATCTGTCTTAGCTCCCCCAATAAATTTTGAATCATTGGTCAATTTAAATCAAACTTACTTAGTAGAATATGTCTCAACATACTACATTTCTGTACATCCTGTGAAGCAAAGGCAGTTGAGCAGTAGCGGGGAAAAGGCTCAAAAATGAGTTCAGCTCTCCTTAGGGATTTGCATACAGCAGCTTGGTCTCAAGAAGCCTTCAGGAAATGGTTTCACTTGTCATTTCTTACCTCTGGTACTCCTACATCTCCTGCTTTCCCAGTATGTAAGCCATTCACAATTCAGCTTGAGATAGGAAAATAATACTGCTACTGATTCAGCAGATGGGGAACTGAGGCACAATATGATTAAAGTTCAGACTTCCATAGGGATTTGTGCACCTCTCCATTGAAATCGGATGGCTTGCCCAAGGTCATACCGGAAGCATGCAGTAGGCCTGGGAATTGTATCCAAGCTTGCACTTTGCTCTTTGGACCATACTTCCTAAATGGAATTGCACCTGCCCAGCCCCCTCTTTGGCTGGATACCAGTCTGCTGTGAATAAACACATCCTTTGGTCCTCATGGCATGAGCATCAATCTTCTAGCTCTGCCTCTCAGGGCTGCTGTCACAGTGCAGACCCTGTACATGCCTCCCCTTGAGGGCTGTGGGATCTCACAGCACAAAGGCCACCTAAGCACACAGTTCCTTCCAAGTGTAGCAGAAATTTTACTGTTAAAAGGGGAATACTATCTAAGAGGAAGGCACACTTAGTTAGCTAAAGAATTTTTCAACACAGCAGCAAGCTACTGATCCTTAGGGGGAAAAAAAAAAAGTCTTGAACTTCGTTTAATTCCATCTGGTCTCATCCCACTCTGACTTGGTTAATTACCTGTAGATAATTTCTTCTGGATTTCCACATTCCATCTTTTCCACATAGCATTGCTTAGCTCTGTAGCAGCTTCAAGTATCTTTTACTTAGGATTGTCTAATACAAATAAGAACATTCTGATCTACAAAAACAAACAAAGAAGATAATGAACATTAAAAAGATCACTATTCAGAATGCATATCAGTTCCTGAAGCACAATGGAGTTCACAGTTTGATGACAGACCTATTTCCAGTCTGTTATACTAAGAATCTCACAGTTTTGAGAACTCTGGAGAATGTTAGATGAACAACTCACCCACCCTACATCCAGTGCTATTTCTACAAAAATTGGAATTTCTTATTTCAAACACATATTTTTCCAAATGACAGAGCCAACAGCACAAGTAAGGCACATTCTGGAACAAGCTGATATATCTGTCCTGATTTAAAGAAGCATACTTGCTCACCTTAGCTAGCACCTACTAAATAGAACAGAAGATATCTGAAGATTTTGATTTCCTCACTGAAAATTTCAGACACAAAATGACAATCTCAGGAAATAGATCATGGCCTCACAAAATATGGAGCTTGAGAATATACACAGCATAGGAATAAAATAACAAACCACTTGAAGACTGAGTGATAAGTGTGTGACAGAAATTGTTACTAATGGAGAAACACAAAATAAAACGTATGCAAATGGGAAGGCTGGCTTGGATTCCCTGGCTCCAGCTGGCTGACAAGTTTAACCACTGAGTGCTGTTCTGTCACCAGTAACAGTGAACACTTGTCCCCACTATGCTGTCCTAAAGAAAAGTGCTGAGTAGAAGTGGATAAGTAGTTTTTCCATCAACACAACATTGGTAAATACCAGTAAAAACACCATAGAAGAAACAATATTTTAACTTCAAGTTTGAAAAAAATGCAGTAGAAAGATTTGAGAGCTGTGTTTTCAAGGAGATTCAAAACTAGCAATTAGCAGCTAAAAAAAAGGGCACTATCGCCCTGAAAAACCTGCACACTGCTCATCTTTCTACTCACTTGTGAAATTCTGGGCTGACATGACAAAATCCACCCAAAGATCTTTAAGAGTGCACAGCGAGATTAATAGTGTATTGTCATGGTATTGTACTTAGTGAACACAAGCTATAAAATAGATAAAGGGGAAAACACATCTCCTTAGGTCCCAAACTTAGTGAATATTCTTGCATTACTTAACATCTTCTGGGCTTTTTAAAAAAAAAAATTACTAATTACTGCTTCTAGTACCCATAAGGCAGGATTAAGCTGCATACAGCATTTGCAGTAAAAATCCATGGCCACGCAAAACTCTTCTCGCTTGATGTGTCAGTTTAAACTCAAAACAATCCAAATACATGGACATTTTGAGTGAATAAATCTTTATGATGTATCAAAACACATGAAACTAATGTTGTTATATGAAACCACGTGGAAATGTGTAAGGTTTATTGAGTTCTGCTTTGTGTAAATCCCAATATCAGAAGAGAGCTAGGAGAGGAGTGTACTGTATTTATCGGATGTTAACCAGAAGAAGATGCTAGCAGAAGTTCTTGTGAAATGTGAGTTTTATACTAGTTTAGTTAAAATACGCAAGACCCTCAAATAATGAAGAATTACTACAAGTTATTAAGAATCACACAAAACAAAAATATTCTTATTACCTCCGTTGTGGAGATTGCACATACATGTGTTGGTGGCAGATATGTGGAACGTCTTTGGCTGCCTTCACCTAGAAAAAAATCCCTCTTTCTGATTCTAGTGAATAGACGGACTGGTGGATTATGAAGTGTTTCATATAAATGCTTCATAGGAGAGGTTTATAAATCTCTGTGGAGAAGTCAGTCCAACTAATATCTTCACTCAGCAGCCTGTATTTCTTCAGAACAAAGCTTAAAAGTGGAAGAAAAATGTTCTCTCTAAGCCCTGTATCACCAGGGGGAAATGATCCTTTCTAGTTTGCAGTGAAATCTCACTTTTTTAGAGGGAAGGGGTAACACAGATACACAGGTCCCCTCACCCAAGATTCTGTTCCTCCAAATGGTTGGTTGGGCCTGCATGCCATGAGCCATCCTCTTCCTTCATCAAACTCCTCCTCTTCATCAGCCTCTTCTTTCTCAGGCTGTGCAAAACGTAGGAAGTCACTGGGGGATGTAACCTGTTCTCCTCTCAGCTGGTGAATCTTGATGCAGATGTAGGACAGGTTGGAATAGAGCTGAGGAACCTCCACAATAATGGTGCCTGCCTTGCTGACAACAGGCACCAGCTGCTGAGGTGACAGGGGGTGAGGCCAGAGGCAAGGCCAGTGGGACACAGATGGCCACTGTCCCCCAGCCCCACCTCCCAGGGCAATAAGAACGACTGAGGGACTGGAGCATCTCTCTTAGGAGGAAAGGCTGGAGGTGCTGGGCCTGTCCAGCCTTGAGAAGACATGACTGAGAGGGGACCTCATCAATGTCTATCAGTATCTGGAGGGACGATGTCAGAAAGGAAGCCAGACTTTTTTTGGTGGTAACAAGCAAAAGGACAAGAGAACGGGCAGAAACTGATGCACAGGAAGCTCCACCTGAACATGAGGAAGAACTTCTTTACTGCGCAGCGACCACACACTGGAACAGGTTGCCCAGAAAAGGTGTGGAGTCTCCCTCACCGGAGATATTCCAGAACCGCCTGGATGCAATCCTGTGCTTTGTGCTCTAGGATGACCCTTCTTGAGCAGGGAGGTTGGACCAGACGACCCACTATGGTCCCTTCCAACCTGACCCATCCCGTGATTCTGTGAGACGGAGACCCGAGGGAAGAGCTACCCCTGGTCAGAGGGCCCCCTGCACACTCGCCAGCAGCAG
>VZRR01012549.1:466732-507606 GCA_013398015.1 Oreocharis arfaki
GGGGACTCAGCGCTCTTTTGTGTCCGCCCGGCCGAGCCCCCTCCCCTCGCCGCGGGAGCGAGGGGCCGGGACCCCCACCACGCCCACGGCACCTGGCCGGGCCGGGAGCCGGGCAGCGGGGCCAGAGCGGCCCGGTCTCCCCTCCTGATCCCCTCCGCGCCGTTGTAGGGACCGAAATTTCCTGGAAGGTTTGGCGGTGCTTTGCAGGGATAAGGAGCGTAGGGCGAGGCCCGCGGATGTGGCGCTTGTACCCGGCTGGCCGTGCCGGTGGGAATGCGAGGCCTTGGTGAGCTGCATGGGGGTCCGGCAGAGGCGCCCGGCCGGGCCCGGGCAGGTGCGGCCACCGCGGAAATCACAGCCAAGGTGACCAACAATAAAGTTGCTGATTAACTGAGGACTCGTCGTCTCGTTCCATTTGTAAACAAGGGGTCACGATAGACGAGTTACCTCTCGAACAGATGTGAGCTAGGTGCCAGGCAGGCTCGGAGGCTGTTGATGTAAGTAGGAAGGTCCCCCTTCCCGTGCCCCTACACTGGCTGCGTTAGCATCATTGAAGGGCATGAAATCGGGAAATGGGATCGATCGACTCGCAGTGGCACAGACGCAGCTGAGTGGCATCAGCAGTTGTCCTGTGACACACATGGCAGATGGCAGAGGGATGGGACCCTGCCATTACTAATGTCTACACACTCTTCTGTGCGTGGCAGGTGTTCTTGGACAGACCCATATGTGCTAGCCACTGTTCTGCCTCCAGAAATTATGTAGTTGGTGATCCTGAAGAGTACTGTCTAGGTTATTCACAGACAATCCTGTTGGAAAACAACAAAATTAATGTGTTCTAGTAATGTTTCTGCAGCTATAATATATATTCTGCAGTACAGCAGCAGCAGGAAATCAACTTCTAGCTTTAACAGTTTCTTTGAGGCTTAACCAAAAAGCTTTTGTTCTGAAAAGAACTGTCATGGAAAAGCTGCTTAGTGTGCTTGGCTTGCTTTTGGGATGGCAAAATTATTGATAACAATGATCTGAGCATTTCTAGGCAGTGAGGAACACAGAATTCTGGATTTTAGCCCATGCATGGACTCTGTTACGTGTAGTAACATTCTCTTGGCGTCTTGCTAGATGGCAGTTACTGACAATTAAAAGAAAAAATTGCAGCTTTCTCAGAAGAAGCTCTGGCAAAATGGTAGCAGAAAGGAAAATGGCAGGAGCCACTTTGGGCAGTTTTCAGAGTCTGGCTTTAATTGGCTTGCAGGAATGGAGAAATGGTGTCTATATATAATCATTAGCATAGTGTCCCTAAACAATAAGCTAGCGGTTGCTTTCTTTTTTTCTCTGCTTATGTGGCCTGTGGCATGACAGTTGCAGTGTAAAGGCAGGATCCATCTGTAATTCTCTAGGATACCCGAGATGGCTCAGTCTGAATCATTATGAGGCCTGTGTGAATTGCTTTTGCTCTCTCCATTGAGCGGGTGATTATACATGGTCTTGGGTGCTGGCATTTGCAGCTATGGCATTATATTGAGAGAAGTTAGGAGCACTGGGTATTACGCTTTAGACTTCAGTATTTGACAGTTACAGCAGTTCAAAGCTTTACTCTTATTTGTGGTAATAATTACATGAAGGGAGGCAACCTTCAGAAATTGAATGAAAAAGAATGTTTAAGATAATGTCAAGATACAAAACATTAAACACTGAAACTTTGAAAGTGTGGTACCTTTTGTCAACATTTAAAAAAGGTTTGCAAGGTTCTTCCTTTAGTGCTTTCAAATGTGAATCTCTAATGTCGCCCCACCTTTAAAATTTTGCTTAGAAAGAAACTTGACTGTTAGTACTGAGTTTTGCAACAGTGTTTTAAAGGAACTTAGTATTTGGAAATTGATGTTTTAGTGGCAGGATGCTTGTAAAAAGTGCAAAACATGACTATATATATGCATACTAAACAATATGGGTAAATAACATTGGTGGAATAAAAGCAAGTGTCAGCAAATTCAGTAGTTTTTGGCTGAAAATATTGGTCTGCTGTGAACTAGCTTTGTAAAACTCTTACTTGCCCTGTTGCTTGAGAGGAAAAAGCTGCTTGGCATACTTGAGTTACTACCTCAACAAAGGGAAAATAACCAACGTAAAAATGTTATCAAACTGCTAAAAGAAAAAGACAGGATTTATGGATTGCTGCTCTAGTAAACAGATAAGCTTAGTTTTTCACAAAAAATGCTTGAAAAGTATCAAAAACTTTTGAAAGCTAATAGGGAGATTTCAGTCAGGTTGCTGAAGGAAGGAGGGGTTTGTGCAGCGTGTTCAGCACTGCTGCCCCTTTTCCAGCTTCTGTAAAAGCAACAAAACTGCCTCCATTCCTCTGCTCATCTTGTGCATTTTCCCCTCCAGCTTCTCTCTTCTGCTGCCAAAAAAGAGACTGCATGGAAACTCGGTTTCTCCTGCTTGCCCTGTATCACTGACCCACTCCTACTTGATGTGAAAATACATGTGGTTTTAGTCCACCCATATATATTGGAGCTAACTGTGCTTGTGGATGTTATCCAGCCTGAGAAGGAGCCACCAGCTGCTCTAGCACAGCTGGATCCGTGTGGAGGGGGCTTGTGGTCAGTGGCATTTGGGCTTGTAAGATAAGGCATAAAGTTGATAGACTTACATGGAGGGGGAAGGTGGCAATGCCCTGTCTGGATTTCATAAGGGAAAGTTTCCTCCCCGTGGGCCAGGGGAAGGGTCCTGGTACAGCCCAGATACTAACGAGCCTTGGTGACACTGTGTGGTCCTCTCAGCATCCAGAGGACTAGTCTGCTTTTCCTATTTAGTCTCTGCTGTGGGGGAAAATGCTGAAAGTGAGGGATTAGAGAAGCCTGAGATGGAGAGAGAGTGCAGCATCTGGTTTTGTTCTAGGTATGTGCTAAGGGGTTTAGCTTTTTTTTATGTTACCTGCTGGAACAATGTCCTGTGAATGCATTCACCAGTTGGTGTTTCTTGCTGCAGGTGAGAATTCAGTAGGAAATTAGGATCCCCAGAAATCACTGAAAAATAAAAGGAAATTAAAGTTGTATTTTCAATTGAAAAATCTTTCTGTTTAACAGGAGAGGGTGCAGAAAGCTCAACTAAAACTTTGTGTCTCTGCTGTTATGTAAAGCTTCACTGCTTTACATCTCTTGTGATAAGGTATGACAAAATGAATCCACAGTGACTGATGGGGTTACTACCTACAGCTTTAGTTATCCTTTCTGTCCTGCCTCTTTGGCAGAGACAACTGCATGGAATGTGTACCAAGTGCTTCAGTTCATTGCATATCATTTTCTACTGTCCCTCTTGTAGAGTAGCGATTCTGGGAGACGGGGTGAGTAAATACCACATGAAGTCCTTAAATCACAAGAGGCCTTTGGTTTCCCTTCAAGAGGGGAGTTTTGCAAATCGTTGCCAGATAACTTCCCGTTCTGAAAACAAAAATCTTGCTTCCTCGATTTTTCTTTTTTTCTCCTTTGTTTTTCCTTTTATACTGATCTAAGCCTTAGTCCCTTCTTCTCAATGCTAGCGGGTCTGGGCTCGCATTCTTCTTTAGTTATCAGTTAGCTGAGCCACTGATACTGACTGTACTCTTAAGAGAGATCATAAGATTAAACAGGATGCAAGATTTACTTTGAGATACTGGTGTTTTATTAGTTTAGTATAGACATGTTATAGTATCAGTCTGAGTTGTGGGCAGACAACAGAAGCAAATTTTTTAAAGCATCTTCTAGAATATTTATACCAGATGTCACTGTAAACCTGTATGTTCGTTCATTTGCATCTTATCACTGAACTTTCTTTGATGCCCTTGAAATATTTCTCTTTTAACATATTTCTTTCGTGGATTTCCGTGCATCACGTCATTTGTATATCCCGAGTAATATTCTTTTTTATTAGAGCTGAAAAAACCGAACAGAAAACCACTGACAGAAAACACTGTGCTGCTGCTCTGTATTCAGAATTTTTTTTTGCAGTGTAGCGCTGAATGTTTGTGTCCTGTAGTTGTTTACTCTCCCTGGTTGTTGATAAAATCAGATAGTGGCATGGTCATTTTAGAGACTGACATGTCACTTCTGATATGCTCAGCTCTCAGTCTTGATTCAGTCCATGTGTATGCATGGAGGAGCTTCATTGCTCCATACATTGTCTTCCTTGCATTGGAGGCTGAGGATAATGTACAACCTGTTGTAACTGCTTCTTGCACTTGTGCACAGTCCGTGCTGCTGGAGGAATGAGGTTGGACGCCCTCCCTCGTGCAATTTGGCAGCCACGCAGAGGTAGGAGATGGTCTTGTATTAAAAGGCATTGCAATGTTTGCATGCTGAAACTGCCATGCAAATGTGATGTATAACCTGCAAATGGCTACTTCTCTTTAAAGCAAGTTGTAACAACTCAGGGATCTAAAGCAAAATCTGAGTGGAGAGTTTTTGCCCATCTGAATCTTTTAGGACTAGATCTCCAAGGATTTTGCCTGTTCTAGGATCTACTTCCATCTAAAGTAATAGGTCTTCCTACTAAATGGGCCAGCATAAGAGCTGTTGTCCTTTTTAGTCTCCCAGTGACTGCAGTTAGTGTAGGCAAGGTGTTGTTTCTATGCTGCATTGAACTGCTGCCTTTCTAGAGCAACTTCAGGGACACAAAATTCAGTTTGTGTCACGGTTTTGCAGGGGTTTTATTGGTTGTCTGAGGTTTTTGTTTCTTTGTTTAAAAGAGGGGAATTAATTAGCAAGTTAGTATTGAGAACAGTGTTTTCTTATTTTCTGAGCACTGTTGTATGTATTACAGAACTTGTGCTGAGCTTGGCAATCAGATAATGTGGTGTTTGGAGTTTTGAACATCTGAAATGAAAACTGTAATGTGTGGATGTGTAACTGTTTGTTATGAGATGACTGGGATAGCAGTGGCCACATTTTCCTGCAAGGTCATGTTTGTCATCCGTCGGGCTCAAAGAAATACTAGTAGGGTGACTAGATGGTATATTAATTACAGTTGCTATATTCAGATGCCTGGATCTAGATTTGAATTGAATGACAAATCTGGCTGAAGTTCTTCCAACTTACTTGGATTGAAGTAGTGTGCTGAGATCCACTCCCTTCCTCACCGTGAGGCCAGCTTGAGCTGTGGAGGAGGCTTGTGGGGCAGCTGGGCAGGCTCTGTCTGTAGTGGCCTTCAAGATGTGGCCTGAGAAAGCCCTGAGTGCTCTGCTCTGAGCTTGGAGCTGACCCTGCTTTTAGCAGGGATTGGAGTAGAGACCTCCCATGGCCACTTCCAACAGGAGTTATCCTGTGGTCCTGGATCAGGACCTGGTTGTGCGGAGCATTATGCAGAAGGGTGTTAGTGCTGTCCCTAATCTCCTGTCCCAAGGTTGTCCTGGCAGCTAAAAATCTTTCTTCAAGTAATACTGACAGAAATAATTTCAGTTGATGTTAAGCTGTCAGTGCCTGTTTTCTTTATCTGAGTCAGATCTGCCTTTTTCTGTTGCAAGCCTTTTCCTGTCAATTTTGCTAATCACTATTTTAGATTCATAGTGTTGTTAAACTTCCACACAAATTCCCACTAATGGTGAAATAATATATCCTGTAAGTACATCTGGAAATGTGCACACAGAAAAGAATAGAAGCAAAGGTATTACCTTGATAATATATGATATGACCAAAATTGTCTGTCGATGCAGCAGAGGTTTGAAAGAGATTCAAGCAGGAGCTGTCTTTTGGAGGCAAGCTGGGCTAATGAAAGCAAGATGATTTCTTAGTGTTGCTGGATCTTAAAATCAATAAAGATTCGGATGGAGTAGCCTGCAGGAGAGGTGAGCAGAAATCAGTTAGTTATCACATCATGGCAGAAATTTGAAGAATATTGCAACCCTGGAGGAAGGAAATAATTTAAAAGAAATGTTTCATAAAGATTGAAAAAAGAGAGGGAAAGAAAGATCAAGGTATTTAAAATAGTACTGGGGCTGAGTAAAGATTATTGAGATCCTGAATTAAATTCTGGTAGGGATCAGAGAGCCAAAACTGAGAACAAGACTACCAGAAAATCCTAACTTAATTTTGGAGGTAGATTTTGAAATTTACCAGACTACAATTTTAATTATTTCAAAGTGCAGAAGGAAGAGAGAGGCACAATTCTCTTAATGATGTGTGATGTCAGTTTTGGTGATCACGACATGCAGGACTGTGATATCCTTGCATTGTCATTACAGTAAGCTGAGTAAGCAAAATGCAGACCCTTTGGGAGATTGAAAAGCGAAGTTAAATCTCCTGATAAAGAGTCTGCAAAATGTGGACAAAGTGAATTTATGTGAATTTATGTTGGCACATGGAAAGGTAATGCCTAAAACACTGCCCTTCCTTTGGGTAGAGCTGCTGCGCAAGAAGTGAAGCTGGTTTACAAAAGCCCATCAAAAGGGACCTGAAGTTCTTTATGAAAGTGTGTGTAATATTCTATACAGTGAAGAAGAGGTGGAAGAGTCTTTTTCTCTTGAGCAGCTCCTAAGGCTCCACCCAGCTGTTGTTGGAATGTGAGCAGTGCTCGCATTATTTGTGCATCTGTGGCCAAATGTAACACTGGACGTTCCCTGAAGGTTTCAAAGTGAAACTCAGCCCTGTGGCCACAAGCAAAGTGCAGATTAGTGAGAGGTTAAATGCTCATATTTCTGGGTAGGTATAAAAATAGCACAACATTGCTTCTCCCTTCCTCCTTCCCTCCCTCTTCAGGCTAATGGTTGTGGAAAAAAAGTGAGCTCCGTGGTCTCACTGGCAACAACCATGTGATCCTTCAAAGACACCAAGGTACCCACACAGCGGGTGTAGGGCCATTGAGTGAATTCAGCTGGGCTCTGCCTCCCCAGGAGCTTGTGTGTGTAGTAAGAAGGAGGGAAGTACAGGCTCTTTTGGCTTCCCCTTGTCTCCTGACATTCCCTTTTTCTCCTGTGACCCCATCTCCAAAGCCTCAAGAAGTCTTCTTGTTGGCCGTCACATCAGATCATTGGGAGAAGAGCACTTAAGGATGCCCAGAGAGTGAGGCAGGGCAGGACCAGGGAATGCTAAAACATGACTCAGAAGGCACATAATGGTAACTGGTGTCTCAGGGAGGATGAGGATGCAGACCTGATCCCGAGGCCTGGCTAGAAGTTTGTCAGTGAGCTTGACAAACCGACATGGAGGGTAAAGGTGAGTGAAGGATGCACTCTGTGTAGTAATTACTAGGTAAAGCATTCAGTGAACAAGGGGCTGGTGTAGGTTTTGAGGGTTGTTCAGAGACACCTTGCATGTTCTGGTCAGGCTGTCATGGGAACAACACAAGATGGCTATCTGTGTGCTGCATGAACCGAATGATTCTGTGCATGGCCTGTGCCTCTGACTGAGGTTTTTGGGGAGCCTCACAAAACAGTTGAACTATTTCCCTGTCAATAAAACTCAGGAATGACAGCAAAGATGCTGTTCTCCAGTAACAAAATATTTATGTTTTGTATAAATTGATCTCATAGTTTGATTAATGGGCTGGGTTTCAGTAATAGCTGCACTTAGTGATGTAACAATCACACCTGAAAGGTTTCCTTCTTCTGATTGTAGATGGATGGTGACAGCTCCACAACGGATGCTTCTCAGTTAGGAATTGCTGGAGATTACATTGGTGGCAGTCACTATGTGATACAGCCTCACGATGGTAAGAAATGAGAGAGTAAATACTGCTGTTTCTCTCTGTGTGTGTAGATATATTTTCTTCCAGTTCTTGTGCAGTTCTCTGCTATCTTCTCTCAGGCTAAGAAGTTGCAATTGTTTTCATAATGCCTTACTGTATAAAGCATTTTTTCTGCAGTCTGAAGGGGGGAGGTTGGTTTTTTAGATGTTGGCACTGAGACCTTGAGGGGATGACAAAAAAAATTGATGTTCTGGGAAACAGTTTGTATTTTGACATGACATTAAGAATGCTTGGTGATCAGCAACCATGCACGCTTCTGTGCATAATGTGATAAAATGCCATCTTTATAAAGGTATCTTGATGTTGCATCTATTTTTAAAATTATTTCTATGGTGTTAACACACTGTGCTTTCAAAGGTCTTCATCCTTCAGTGTAAGATTTTAAACTGAATTGTTGCCTGCTGTCTATCAAATATCGTTTTTGTTAACTTTTCTTCATTTCATTAGACACAGAAGACAGCATGAATGATCACGAAGATACAAATGGCTCAAAGGAGAGTTTTAGAGAACAAGATATATATCTTCCAATTGCAAATGTGGCAAGGATAATGAAAAATGCCATACCCCAAACAGGAAAGGTAATACCCTTGTCTGGTAAAGAAAGCGTGTTAATGAGTTTTATTCCATCTTCTTAGTGAACCTGAGCTGACAGAACAACATCTTTTTCCAAATGATGCTGCTTTATTGGAGAAAAGCATTATAAAAGGAAAGGGAAAAAAGCCCCAGGAGCAGGAAGTGATTGAGACCAAGTCCATTTTTCTTAGATTTCTGAAAGCTTTTAGTAACTGCTGTGATTAGAGCATCCAGAACTGTTCTTCATAGGGCTTTCAAGAACTTCCTTTTTCTAACGTGTTCTCTGAAATTGTCGTAAACGATCAGACTTGGTGACAATCACTAAGGATATTTTCTATGCAATTCTCTTGAGATTTAGTCTGCCTTCATTGAGGTGCAGAAAATTTGGAATAAGCGAATCATTTTGGCTGAAATAGAAATCCAGTGCTCATCCTGAAGGAAAGAGAATGGGTAGCCTTCCATCACCCAAATATTTGCCTACACAAATGCCAAAGTGACCTAGGAAGTCTGCTTTATACCATGGAGCAGATAAGGCCAGATACTGAAAGCCTTATTTATTTCTTACTTCTAAGAATAGACTTTTTAATCCATTCTGCTGAGCTGGTGATTGTATAAGTGTTTCATCATTCTACCTGTTTATCTTAAACCTTTGCAGGGCTCCTATGACTTGCTGTTTCTCTATTGTGTTCCAATACAATTCGAGCCACAGTAATATTTCCTCTAGCTAAAACTTATCTCTTTTTGAGATCACTCTAAATAGAAGCAAGACATAATTTACTTGCATCTGCTTGTATTTTCATAGTGTTCAGGGCTTTCTGGAGATCTGGGTGTTACATTTTTAGCTTTGCTGTGAAAAACTCTACCCTAGTCCATATTGTCATAAATTTTTAGTGATCAAGATGAGATTTTTCTCAAGAATTTAGCACATGGGATGTAGAGCTATCTTGAATAATCAGGATGTTTTTTTGTGAAAAACTGCAAAGGAAGCTGCTGGCTGATGACTTCTGAAAATTTCACCCTATGTGTCTGAAAATATCAGAGGAACTAGAGAAGGTTCTGCACACAGTCACTGCTTCATTTTTTTAGGTTCTTCTCATATGAAGAATAAGAATCTTAATTATTATAATCTTTTTGTTGACTCCTGTCAGCTTCCCAAGTAATCATGAGTAATGATTGCTGTAATTTTAAGTCAGGTAAATTACTTTTGTCCAGCTGAAAACTGTGATTAAATTTATTTATTTCATTCTTGCCAGGGGCATGTGTTTCTTCATTTGAATTCTCATTTGGAAAATTTATACCAGAATACTAAGGCATTAGAAAGGCTTGCTGCTAGGCATATATTCTGGTCCTTGAATCTGGGCAGGATAGAAATACTTGTTATTGCTGAATTTGTGGGAATGTACTGCAGTGGGGTTGGGACTGCTGGGTCTCTTAAAAAGAAGAGGAAGTGGGCTATGACATTGTAATGAGCAGGTTTGAAGAGCCATAGGTAAGCAAAGCAAGAAGTACTGAGATGCATCTGTGTGTAAAAGCTTGTACAGAACCTAGGATTTCAGGAGATCCTGATAGTTGCCTATGCTGCTTGAAATAGTAAAACGTGGGTAAAATCATGTTGCAGCTACTCTTAGGTAGAGCAGTGAGGACATCCAGTGGTTCCCGGTACAGGTGTTGCCTGAATGGGTATTATCATTGGGTTTTGGGATGTTTCCTTTATTATCTGGTGTGTTCTTTGGGGGTTTTGTGGTGAGTTTTTTAAAATCTTGTGTCTTAATTAATGATTTTATGATACTTTTTCCTTACTAGATTGCTAAAGACGCAAAGGAATGTGTACAAGAGTGTGTCAGTGAATTCATCAGCTTTATAACATCAGAAGCAAGTGAGAGGTGTCACCAAGAGAAAAGAAAGACCATCAACGGAGAGGATATTCTCTTTGCCATGTCTACCTTAGGGTTTGATAGCTATGTTGAACCTTTGAAGTTATACCTCCAGAAATTCAGAGAGGTTGGTATATATGGGTATTTCCTCGTTTATTTAACCTGGTTGTGTTTATCCTTAGCTCTCTGTTGTTGTAATTGTATAATGGGTAACTTGCACAGTATCTCACAGCTCTTGGTCAGGGAATAATGTCATGTTTGAAAGCATTCCAGAGGATGTCAAGAGAAAGAGGCAAAAGTAAGCATTTTGATGAGACTTGCTGATTCAGAGTAGTTAAAGCTTTCAACTGAATAAATTCTCTAATATATTGGTGGTAGTAAATTGCTCTGTTCTTTAAAGGTGCCTAATAAGAATGCTTAATTCGATCGTTGGATTCAGTCAATATGTACTGACTGCATCCTCTGAGGAACTGGCCAAATGCCTATTGTTTGTCTGGCTTTCAGATCTCCAGAAGAAAAAACTGTTTTCCTCATGTTGGAATAATGATTCACATGGAAAACTATTTGCTTCAATAGGGGTTTTTAAATTATTTTTTTTAGCCTGTCCCTCAGTTTGCATTTGATACGTAGTACGTGCTAGGTATGTGATCCAAACAGTTTAATTTATCCCTTCTCTAGCAGGAAGGGACTTTTTTCCTTTCAGCAATTTCAGCAATTAAATTCCTTTTCAGAAAGGAGGTTGCTTCTGCTCAGGTTTTTTGTTCTGGTCTGCCTCACCCATCTAAATTGGCAGTGCAGTAGATAAGGATGCTCTCCAGAGTTTCTTCGTTTTGTAAACCTAAGATTTTTTTTTAGGTCAGGCTCGCTAATGGTATTTGTTTTGCTGACAGCAATTAAAGCTTCCCCCTCCCAGAAGGTCATTTGCTTGATAACTGAGTAACAGGAGGTGTAATATGAAGTTGGAGTAGTGGTGTCTTTTTCCAGTTCTGTGTAGCAGTTGCACATGCTGTGATGGTGCTTTGTGCACTTTTATTAAAAAAGGCAAGTATTGCATAACTATTTCCAGTACTACTGAATAAGTCTGAAGTGGGTCTTTGCTACTTTCATTCTTACTTGACCATTTTTGCAGATTGTAGATGCTGTGGTAGCAGAGTAGTTGGATTGGGTTTTAATTGCATGCATGGATTGAATAGCTTTGCTCATCAGTTTTAAATCTCCATTTCAGCAAGGGTGTCTTCAGGGTGAAATACTTCTGTTTTGTAACTGAGTAGTTTGTCTGCAGCAAGCAGTTGCAGAGAATCTTTTTTTATGCCCATATTATTTTCCTAGATGTTCTTATGTGATAGCATAGAGCATCAAACTTCATACTTGTAAAACTGCATGCAGATGACTGGGGGCCTTGGCTTTCTGTGCTGATATCCTTTCTGGCTGTAGTCCTTGATGTGGGGGAAGAAATTCCCTATCTTGGTTTTAAATGTCAGCTCTTAGTTGTATGGTGGTGGTGCTTGTGTGTGGTTGGTAAGCAAATGTTGCACATTCTTGGTAGTTGTGATTCAGTCATTTCTTGTAAATGCTCTTAACTGCTCCTTCTGGATTACCACAGATTTTTGACTTTCTGCAGAAGGTGAAAAGCCTTTCTTAGAACCCCACAGTCCTAATTTGCCAAGTTTTTGTTTCAGGAGTATGGCTAAGATGAAAACCACTTGTAATGTGCACAGTCTCAAATCCCATAGAGTTTTCCAGGTCTTGGATTTCAAGCTCCAGCTGTTGCACTGTGATTCTTCTGCAAGTTTCAAACCTTGGCTAGAGCTCCTGAGGCTATGAAAAAATCTCAAGCTTTTTTTTTTTCTTTCTTTCTTTGTGTTCTCTCTTTTTAGGCAATGAAAGGAGAAAAGGGAATTGGGGGAACAGTTACAACTGGAGACGGTCTAAGTGAGGAGCTCACAGAAGAAGCATTTAGTAAGTAATACTTTTTAATTAATTATGTTATTACTACAGCTTTTATAAAAACAGAACTTCCTTCAGGCATCAGCATTCTTACTTGAGGAATGTATCCTGTACTAGTCATAGCTAATGTCAACTGTGGAAAATTTATACATGCTTATATTAGTGCTTTTACGCTACACTTAAACACAGGTTGTAATGAAAGGTGCAAACCTTTTTTTTTCTTTTTCCCCAGTAGCTACATATTTAGGCTCCATTCATTTTACTTGAAAAACTGTTGGGGGAAAAAAAGTAAAATGAACTCCTCTTGATGACTGGAGGAGCTTGTCTTTGGGAAATGAAGCAGAGAAGAAAATCATCTTTGTCTAATTCTAAAACACTTAAATATTTCTTACATTCCAAAGAATGCACAGATTGGCAGCTAAAAGGTGTAGGGCAAGGAATATCATGTGCATTCAGTGTAGTTTTTCTTTCTTTTGCTGTGGATTAAAGCCTGACAGTTTTTTGGGATTTGCACTGGTTTTGTTGGTGCTGGATTTTTGCACGTAGTCTCCACCTTGGCTTTTAAATGTTACGGGCTGGTAATGTTGAAGCTGATACAAGAGGAATTAGGAAGCACAGGTCTATTCATATCTACTGACAAGATTTAGTTTCCAAGTATCTGATAAATGTTCTGTTTAAAATCACTGGTAAACTACTGAACTAGCAAAAATTCAAAGCCTGAGGACTAAAATGGCTTATTCAGGACTGGAAATACAGTTTGCTCTCAGTTTGATGACTTTGGCTACATAATACAGTGCAGACTCTTTGGGTCTCTTCTAGCTTGGAAGATGAGCTTAGAAAACTGGCTGGAAATAAGAATCTAAAACTAAATATTTCAAGGGTCCCTTGCAACATTTAGGTTTAGAGTCTTAATTTCCACACCTAGGAGCCTCAGAGTGCTCTATGAAATAAACCTTAAGTTGCTATGACTTGAAAAAAGCAACTTTAGAAATGTCCTGACAGGATTAAGGATGCAAAGGAGCTGTTGCAGTAGTCGAAGAAAGTAAAAAAGAATTATGTTAAATAACTGACCGTGTCAAGTGCTGCAGGTATTTGTCTCCACAGGGGCAGCTATGGATCTGTCCAGAATGATGGTCTCACTGCAGCAGTAGCAGTGATAGCTGTGCTTCTGTGGCATAGCCTTCAGCTCTTTGTGTTGGCCTCATGCCAGGGCTGGGTCAGGGACTCTCCACTAAGCTGTATTGGATGTGGAACATGCACACGGAAGGGCAGTAAATTGTGGATTTGCCAGAGCCACTCTCACTATGATCTTAATGCATCTCTTACCCTGCAACTCAAGCAATTGAAAATTTGTACAATGGAGGAAGGAAAAAAAAAGAAGACGAAAACCCTAACCAACCAAAAGTCTTAATTACAAAACCCTCAAGCATCAGCTTTCAAATGAAAACTGTTAGGATTATGCTGTGTTTTCAGAATTTTGTATTGGTTATACATCTTGTTTATACTTAGTAACTGAAAGCACAAAGCACCATTGTTTGTGTTCTAGGGGAAAATGTGCTGCAGTGACTTAAACTACAATTTAAGAGTTTTGCTGCTTTGCTTCCAAAAAGCAGTTGTAAGGCACCCACTCTGAATGTCAGAGCTCAACATACATGTTATTGTAAAGGTTTTTCCTCAGAGCATCACTCGCTGTGTTTTCTCTCAGAACCTCAAAACTACTGTTTACTCCTTTTGTTGGCCACCTCTTTCCTCTGTGAAATCAGAGCTCTTGTGTGTGCCCTGAAGGATGTGCTGAAGCCAACCAGTGCAATGCCAGGCTCTGGCAGTGCCTTTTGTTTTTTGTCATTGCCTGTTCCTGTTCCTCTTTTCTGCCTTCCGTGGGGTTTCCATATTATGGAGTTCCTGATGGATCCCATTTTATAAAGCAGCACAATGATTTCATTGAGTACCTCCCACATGGCTGTGCTCAAGTGCTAACTTTGTTTAAACAAAGCCAGCTGAATTCTCCAGGTTTCTTGGGATACTGAGCACTGGAGATGGCCTTTTCAGTGGTGAGGGTAGCGAGCTCCACTCCATTTGCCTGTGTACAGGTGTGGACATTCTGCTTCAGGCACATCCAGGGGAAGAACAAGTCTTCTTCTGCAGTCTTACTCTCAGAGCAAAATTAAGGTGAATTTTATATGTTTCTTCTGAATGGGAATAAACTTGTTCACTTTAACACTTGGTAACAAGTGTGTCTGTACCGGTGTAGGATGGTAACTCAGGAGTTTAATGGCTCTGTAGTCCTGGAGTGGACCACAATTATTTAATGGTGACAGACACATCAAACAAGGCTCTGCATATCAAGCAGCTCTGGCCTAACTTCTTTAAAATGCTCTTTCTTTCAGCTAACCAGTTGCCAGCAGGCTTAATAACCACAGATGGCCAACAGCAGAACGTTATGGTCTACACAACATCATATCAACAGGTACTGTATCGTGTCCCCTACTCTCCCCTCTGGTGCTAAAATCCAAGGACTAGTTCAGCTGCTCTGTTCTGAAAGATGAGAATTCATTTTATTTAGTGCTTTGGTGGTGGCTGTTGTGCCACTCCAACACCGAGAATTCATGGCTGCTTGCTGTGATCTGCTCTGCAGTTTCAGAAAAGGTGCGTTGGAATGTAAGCTTGCATTTTCTTTCTCTAGATCTCTGGTGTTCAACAAATTCAGTTCTCATGATTTTGAAGAAAACTTTCCATCTGGGAACATGAGACGGAAAACCTGTGCAACTCTAACGAAGAGGCAGTTTTAATGACTGGTGAAGAGATTTATCTCTTTGTATATTAAATAGCTGTAATGTAGCTACCAGAAGCTTGACTAATTGAGGTGTGAGTTCTGACTCAAATCTTTTTCATGATGATTTTAAAGAAATAATTGGATTTTAAAGGTATTAAAGTATTTTTGTTTTGTACAAGAGTTTGTTGCTCTGTATAACTCCTGTATGCATTGTATATTGCAATTTATTACTGTCAGAGATTTGTAGACAGTTTCTTATTTTCATATTGAATCATGTTACTTTTGTAATTCAGGTAAACAGCTGGGTTAATTCATGTTTACCCTTTGAATAAAATTGTAAGGGTAAAGTTCATTTTTGAATGCAAGTTGCCTTTATTATAAAGATTGAGTTAGTCTTGGTTATGTAACTTGTCTTGCATGACAACCTCAACTAACTTTACATGTCAGCTTATTTATTGAAATTTTGAAAGGGACTTTTTCCTCATGAAACTAGCAGCTCAAGAGAATTGCTACAATTGTTTTTTCTAATGTAACTTCTGAATTAAAGGTTAATCAAAACCAGTGAATGCTCTACTACATTTAGGGGTTAGAGCTTATCAACAGTGTTGATGAAAGCACTGACTGTGCGATGCAGGTTTTCTTCTTGTTTATTTTTTTTTTTCAGTTGCATTAACTCTCCTTAGATTTACTTTGATACTTTTAAGGTAGCCTTTCTGCTATTGAAATAACTCTTCCTTTTTATGTATGGCTTTTAGAATCCCAGACTTAGAAATCCAAGGGTGGTGGGGGAGGGGATTTTATAGTCCTTGTGGTAAAAGATCTCATTTTAACTTTTTACTGAGATGTTTTAACGTTTCTTGTGAGCCTGTGGGAACTCAAAAGTGGTAGTGACTTTTTGTGTCCAGGCTGCGTGCTGTGTGTGTGCGAGTGTGAGTGCACGAGTGGCTGACAGCTGAGCAAGTGATACAAATCTGAAATGGAAGACAGACTTCAGGTTTGCTTTGTCTTTCCTGGTTTTGCAATAAACTCTACCTAGGTAATGTAGTTCTGTATATTTAGTGAGCTGTTCTTGGTAACATTGCTGTTTCTTTAATAATGGGTGGGTAATTTTGTTGCCATGTCTTAGCCTGTTAGGGTAGGGGTGGGGGTTTCGGTAATATCTTACTCAGACTGAGTTTTGGGACCTTTGGTATTTTTACTGTTTGCAGTGGACTGAAATGTAATATATTAATTATCTTTCCACATACCTGTTATTAATTTAAGCAAACCACACCTTGAAACTGTTGCCATATGATTTCTTGCTGGTTTTGTCTTTTCTTACCAAAAAAAAAAGAAAGAAAAGTAACAGTTCAATATTGGGTAATTAGCTCAACCTAAGATATCCTGGAGGCCTGAAATAGGCAGTTCTTTAGCTAAACAAGAGCTTTCTGTATGTGCAGATTTGAGTAGTGTTTCTTACCAGGCAGCATCCTGCTGGCAGAGCCTCTGGAGGCGATCCAGTGTATTCTGGGGCAGTCTGCACAGATGTTCTGGGCTTTGTGGCAGCCTGTCGTTCTTCAGCAGCTATGACTGAACAAATGGAGTTTTTCATTAAATGTAAAACTGAATAACACAATCCCTACACGCGCCCCTTCTGTTTGTATTCCATTTATTTCAGGCCAGCATAGGCTGTTCTTGATGTTCCCAGATTTGCAATGGAAAAAAGCTGTGGTACCAGCTAAGGAGAAGCTAGGAAAGATTTGGCATTTTGATGTATAGAAGGGGGCTGAGGTGATCTCACACACTTGCTTGAAGCAACATTTCTCAGTCTGCCTTCTCTGCTATGAGTTTAGGTTAAAGTGTTCTAAGTTTGTGGTTTATACACCATCCTGTGAGCAATGAAGCTCATACTTTGTTTTTCTTTTTTCTTTCTTCTCCCCTCACCCTCTGAGGGCCAGGGACAAAACTGCAACTAACTTGCTCATTCTCTTCCTGAAACTACAGACGTAAAATAATAGTACAACACTTTGTTCCATGTCTCTCTGAAACCATTCTCCTAATAAAAGTTTGCAGGGTACTGTAGCCATGGTACAACAAATAAAACAAATGTGGTCTGAAGAAATACTTGCCTAATTTATATTAGCAGCAGCACAACCACTGCATTCGTTATTTTTGTTTAACAAATCTGTGTTCTCATTTCGTTCTATTTAAGTATTCAAGTCCTTGGTCCTCTGAATGTTTTGTTTTAAGATACCCCCAACCTGAGCTTAAGCGTGACACAGCCGTGGCAGCCTATGCTAAGACTTGGAGAAAGGCTGCTTGAAATAGCAGTGATGTTCAAAGATCTTCCTCCAAGAAAAGTGACCTTTTTTAGGTGCCTTTGCATGACACAAACAAGTTTTACCATAGTAATTTTTTTAAAAATGCATTTTTGTGTAACTTGATCCGATATTTCTTTATAGGGTGTTTCTGCTGTCTTTAAAAGCACAGAAATGCATGTTATCTCTAGTCAAAGTACAGTTATGAGAAGAGCTAATTTAGATGGTGTTCTTCTACATCCCATTTTCATTACAGGCATGATGGGAGATGAGGCTCTGCCTTTAACAGTCTTGTTGATGTACATATGCATTGTTAACTATTTTATTTATACCTCCCTTCTGCTTTCTACTGAATGCTAAAATATGTGGCTGGATGGTGTAGCCAGAACACAGATGGAGTTCTGGCATGAGGTGGTACGTCCTAAATACCTACTGACCAATGCTTATCTGCCTGGAGCTAAAAATCAGCCTGCACTGTGTGGGCTATTCTTTAAAGAGCTGTCTTCCTTGTACTCTGGATCTCTGGGATTGCTGTAGGATGATCCCTATTGCAGAGTTTGAGGATGATGCTCATTAATGTGTTGTAAGCATGGACATGTGATTTCTCTCTTGCCTTTAGCAGGAGTGGAAGCATATGGGCAAGTGCACACGTACAGGAGATTGCTCAGTGCAAAGCAAGGGGCAGAGCCAAGGGCTAGTGTTTGCCCCAGCACCTTGATGCCATGATCAGAGTTGGCAGCAGCTTTGCTTACAGCGACAATATTCCTCATTTTGCAGAGCTCTGAATGTGATTAATGTTCCAGTTAAGTCACGGAGAGTCACTGCCTCAGATAATTTTACAGCAGTAAGACAACTTGCTTTTAAGTCACTGTGTTACCAAATGGTACAGGCTTGACGGTTTTGGGGGTTTGATTTGTACCAAGTAGAAGAAAGGAATTTTTCACTGAAACTAGAAGTGAATTTTCTTGTATCTATAGATGAAAAAAAACCTCCAAACCTGGAAGTAGATTCTAAGGCGAGTAATGCTATAAGGAAACTGTATTTTATATAGAGCCCAAGCAGCCCTATAGGAAGAAGTTTGATAATGTTAACTCTAATGGTTACTCTTCTTGCTCCCCTGTCAGACTAGCTTGGTGATAAGAGCAGTAGTGGGAAGATGCCTTTTGGATGTGGTACACTGCAGGACATGTAGCTAGTTGCAAATACCAACCAATTTTTCCTCTTTGAAAATCTGATATGCTGTTCTGGCAAAATAATTCACATTTTCACCCTTTCAAAGGCTGAAAAATATATTTGAGCAACCAAATAGTGATCTGTTTACCTATTGATCTGTGAAATTGGCATGGTAATGGACTGCAATGTCACCTCTGACCCTCAGGATGTAGAAGTTTAATGGGAAGTCCCCTGGAAACTGCCAGTTCAGCTTGTGGTGACATCCAAGGCCACGTGCTCTTGGTCAGGAGGGCAATTTGCTGCTATGCACAGTAGCCTCCAAACTGGTGCCAGCTGCACTGAGTTTATTAAATGCAGCTCTCCAAGGACGGCTGTGGAGGCAGGGCCAGAGGTGACGCAGTGCACAGCAGCTCCGAGGGAGTCAGCTACCCTGCTTTAAGAAATCTTCCAGGCAAATTTCCAGCATCATTTCTGGGAGTATTTTACTGCAGCATGCTGGGCCAGAGGACCCATTTGCCAGAGTAATGGCACCTGATTTGCTTTTGTGTGAAACAAAACTATTGAGGCTTTAAATATTCTGGGCAGAGGAGCATCCTTAGGGCTGCTAATTTAATGTGTGTGTGCCTGATCCTGACCCAGCCTGTACAGCAACATGAGCAGCAAATAACATCACCTCCAACAGGACAGCCAAGACTCACTTCAGGTGCAAGGGCTGTGTCACTCGAAATGCAGCTGCAGCTAAAACATTTGCAACAGCAGATGAGGAGGAGTATATACTGTTTTTACTTCTCTCTGCACCCTGGGGGAAGACAGTCGACCACAGCAGAGCTCATGTTCCACCACTGTCAAGAGCAGCGTGGCACAGATAAAGGATGCTGGGATGCACAGGTTTGTTTCTGCACTGTCCCACTCCTCCTTGGCCCCAGCCTCGAAATCCAAACCCACCAGACACGTGAGCTCCCTGTGCAGTGTAACATCCTGGGAAAAGCAGCCTGGAGATGCCTGGAGCCAGCTGACAGGAAAAGCTAAGTGCTGAGGGAGAAGGGAAAGGATCTGAAATCTCACCTCCAGCCAGCTGGAGAGCATTTCTGCTACAAGGAAACAGGCTCCATCACTGCTGGATGAGAACATGGGACTGCAGAGCCTGGGGAGTGCTGCAGCAGAGGACGAGTCTGCTCTCACTCTATCCAAAACCACAAGCAACAGCCACGTTTTACAAGGCAAGCAGCTGAAACTCATCCAAAATGTCTCTGGAGTAGATGCAGTGGGATCAAGTTCTGTACACACCAGAAAAAGAAATATTGACAATAACTGGCCCTTTTGTGTTGTCTGGCTTGACAGCTCCAATGTGGCTTCGGATGGCTGTAATGTAAGTAGCTGAAACCTCAAGCTGTTAGATTGATATTTCAGGTCTTCTTTTTTCAAGACAGCAATTTCAGAGACTCCAAACACTTTTCTTCTAGAGCAGGCAGCATTTAAAGTCAACACATGAAAGTCTCTTCCCTACTCAGGCAAAGTACAATGAAGAAATAATTAGAAAACTGCTACTAAAAAGAAAGATTTGGGATATTAATACTTTTCAAAGTTACAAGATACTGCTTGTACCTAATACCTTTTTGTTAAAAGAGAATTACCAGCACTGCATGCATGAGTGATTGTTACTCTAAAAGGCAGTTAAGAATCCCTGGCAATAAACATTTAAGTGAGTGAATGGAAACAAAAACAAAAAAAAAGAGGATGCAAACAAAACCAATGTTTTGTACCTTCTAAAAGGTTTTGGACCTTCTAAAATGGCATATACCCAGTGTGCCTCTTTAAAGAATCACTCTGAAATAACTGTATATTGATAAGTTCCCTGTGTGGATAACAGTAAAATTTCAACAGATACAGAAGTAACTCTCTGAACACTAGGACACACTGAAATGCTTGGTCTCTTTTTCTCTTTGAACATACCACATCCAAGCCTAAGTTTTCATTTTAAGGAGCTGCTGTACCAACTTAGCAATTATGTCAGATATTAAAAGCAGATGCTTGTGAGAGGCAAGAATCCCCTCAAAAACCCCCAATGACAGCAAACTATGCCCAGCCCCAATTTGGGAGACATTTTTGTTGTTCCTGTCAGGACTGTAAGTCCAACAAGTACCATGAAGTACTTCAGGCTTTTGAAGGATGTAGGGAACAGACCAAGTTGTAATTTACCACATTTATAGATGCCAGGTTTTCACCAGCTGGCATGAGGCACATAAGGATGGAGTAAGACAAAGGGGCCCAGTAGCTCACATAGAGCTCTTGGGCCTTCCTGCCATCCTAACCCCTCTTCCCAGGGCTCCAGGTGCAAGACAGCAATTCTCTGGCTGAGCCCCACCACCATCCATGCATGCTAGGATCCAGCTGGGTGCTGCAGGTGCAAGACTCTATGGATCAAGAGGATTTATTTGAAGCCCATCTTCCTGATACTTTCAGCTAACTACTGGGAATTCTAATAAAAGGGAATCAGATCAATGGCAAACACCCCAAAATGAAGATCTCACTCTTAACAGGAGGAGGTACACACCCATTGCCCAGACAGTGCCAGCAGTCAGTGCTCTACCTGTCCTGGGAATCTGGAAATGCTTCAGTGTCAGAACTGGAAGTCACAGAATAAAAGCCCTGATGTTTAGCTCACTAGAAATATTATAAAGATACCCTAGGGACCAGCTAATGCTATAAAGAAAAAATAAATAAATCTGAGTTGTTTTTAAGATAAATTTATACAGCAAATTCAAATTTGCCTTCAAGAGAAAATAACTCCTACTCTGAAAATCTTATTAACAGAAAGAAAACAGCACTAGGGGATTCTTCACTGATGTTTTAGGTTTTTCCATTTGTTTTCCACTAATGCAAGAATCAAATATAAGAAACAAATAACAAGACAACAACCATTATTACAATAGCTGGGAACACAAGGAAGGAATCAATCTGGAGCAGACAGCTTTTAGCAGTTTCTCATGTGAAGTGTCTCTTAAGGAGGTCTAGGAACAATCCAGTAGACCTTTTAGTTCACTTGCTCCTCTCTCTGTTCCCCTGCTTCTGGCAACACGTGCTGCTTATTCCCACAAGAGTTCCCCATAGCTGCCATAAAAGGTTAGCAACTGGCCCCAAGATGGTGTCATTTTGAGCAGAGCTGGACATGAACACCATTCAAACCCTTAGCAGGAGCCTTCTGAACACGCTAAGTGCTCACACATCTTTTTAACAGACTGCAACAAAGCGACACCAAACTCCTCGTCACTCAACAACAGCAGCACGACCCCTGGACAGACAGGTGAAGTAATGTCAAAATCTCAGTTCAGAGGCCACAGCCTGCAAGGCACAAAGGCATGGAAGGGGGCAGAGTAATGGTGAGTGCACAGCAACTGCAGAAGCTGGGGCAGTGATATTGGAGAATCTCAACTAAGGAAAATGCTCATGAGGTAACCAAGAATTAACTTAGGAGACAATATTTATGAAAGAGTAATAGTATTATGACAATGCTTATCACTAAACCCTCTTCCCCAACTCGACAAATTTACTCACTCTCTTCTTTGCATCAGAAATTCCAAGTTTGTACACGTACACCTCTGAAAAGAGACACACTTCAGTGTTTACAATGTGTTTGATAGGACAACCACTTTATTACAAAGAACAAACAATGCTTCAAAATAAGACTAATCAACTTGTATTGTACAAAATGTCAGTTTCCTTGTAGAGGTCATTAAGTAACAGGCTGTAAGACTAAGTTCACGTCAAATTCGCTATCCTGAAATATCAGATAACAACAGTAATACTTATTATATCTTCAGAGTTTATGGCATGATCATGTGCTCTACTCCAAACTACATTCAAAAGATATTGCTATAATTACTTTGAAAACACAAAGTGTAGGTTATTGTTCACTTCATTTCCACTTTCACAAGAACATCCTGAAGATGAAGCTGTAGCAGTGTCTGCCATAACGGGCACGACTGTCCTATGCTTACACAGTCACAACCTCCCTAGGGAGTTTAGTAAACCTAGACATTTCTACAATATGGATACTGTAATCTGATAGATTTCAGCTTCTGTTACGTGTCCTTTAGCAGTATCTGAAATAAATGGATAACATGGAGTCTCAAAGAGCTGGTGTCAACAGTCTGCTAAACTTTAAAATCGAACAATCAATATTTGTCTGATATCTAGTTGACAGGCAAACAGGTGGGATTTAGACATTATAAATACAGTTCTAAAAACAGACCACAAAGTGTATTTTACAGTGTGTACCACAATTTCAGTTTAAAGTAAAACTGTGAGCAACTGAAGAGTTGCATATGATCACTATCCAACGTCACCCAACTTGGACAAAAAAGAGAAAGTGACATCTTATGTCAAGTCAGCTGAAGATAGCACACTCACAAGGAAATTATACTTTCATTGAAAACGCCACAGTTTTACCCTTTGGTAGTCGTGACATACCCACTGAAAAAAGAAATTGTGCAAAGCATGTGAAACCAAGTGCAAAAAAACTCCACCCAGACACACCCAACAGGTTTTATTCTTAAATAACAACTCTACAATCACAGCTATCAACCAACAAAATCAAAGCCACAAGTGTTTTCTCTAAAGGCTTCTTTCACAGTACTAATAAGAAAAACCAAGTTCTATTCTTCTAGTTGACAGTTCATGTGTATGGTACTTTAGTTATCAGACAGTATTGGTAGTGAGATCCTACCTGACAAAATGGACCATTAAAACACAAATATCTTAAAGCCAGTTAACTTCAGGAAAAGTCCTATACATTCATACTATAAACACTGTTTGAAGTGAAACTGGGCAATCTGTCACTGTCATAAACACATGATTTTTCTCTGGAGTCAAACCACGTGTGTTACTCCTGTGCCACAATTAACACTATTATAGCCGTTTATGGTCCCCAGCACTTTCTAGATGCTATTGTAGCATGTGATGCATTGCGATAATTAAGGCTGTATCAGCGCTTCGTTATAACCCTGATTCTCAGGGTAGCCAAAACTTGGCTATTAAATCTGCTCTGGGATACTTGAGCTGCTAAATCTCTAGTATTTTAGTGATACTTCTCCCACCAAACCAGGCACATCATTGATTTTAGTTCATATATTTACAAACGCTCTTAAGACAAATTTAACTGGAAGAGGCAAGAAATTCTACCTTGATGTATAATCTTTTGGCATTTGGGGCAAAATTAAAGTGCAAAGTATAAACTTCATTGCACAGTAAATAATTTAGATTTTATTTTAAAATAAATCTTATTTAGGTGCCTCAATCTATTCACCTAGTGACCTTGTCCAACTCAGCCATTTTCCTCTACACTTTGGTAAACATAGTTTTATATATAGATACATAAATAGCATTTAAAATGTTTACCTTTATTTCACTACTGTGAACAAATTTTTTCTTTTCGCATAGGAATGGATCAACCTATTCCCAGAAGTAATGCTTGTTGATTTTTCAGCTAGCTAGTTAATGTAAAATGATGCATAGTAAAAGGGAGATACTGAACTTGATTGGTAGAATATATTGGTAAAGCAAACAAGCACTTAAGAAGATTAACTGGAATAAATATGTTGAAAGTTGCCATATAATATGTGCAAAATTGCTTACCATGTATTCTAAACTTTGGTTAAAATTTTCAGATTGAAGTTTTACAGAAACATTATGGAAGCAACACAAGTGATTATTAACACAGGAATGAGGTAAGTTATTATTAGTGCAAAAAGCAAGCATATGCTAAAAGCAAAGCATATGGATTAAAAAAAAAAAAAAAAAAAAAAGAGAATGAATCTCATGGAAGTTTTAATACAAGACCAGAAAGGTCTCTTGTAAACATTGGTATTTACAAGTTTAAGATTTGTACAACTACAAAAGGATAATTATAAGTAATAGTAGTGCATTTACAATGAATTTACTTTTTTTGTAATAAGAGCAATGGATAAGTTTATCTTTTTCCTTTTAAATTCTCAGGGGATATCTTTCAAGATTAAGATATTTGTTACAAATAGTAGAAAAAATCATTTCTTTACAAAAAAAGTATATATTAAAATATTTATACATTTTAAGTTACTATATAATAACTGGAAATTTTTGCCTTGTACTCAGGCACCACAATGAAGAATGTGGTATAAGGAACTGAAACCAAACAGAATTTGCTCATATACCAAATCTTATGAATTATCTATGCAAGATCTGTAGCAATCATGGGGACTCTACCTCAAATACTACTGCTTGTGCCAATTCTTTTATTCATTTTTAATTTGTAAATGTATTTCTACATTTTAACTATCACTACCAAAAAGAGCTGCTGGATAGAGTGTGATCCTCCACCCCCCCATCTCTGATATATTTTCTATATGATACTCATACCTGAGCAAGGCTCTAAAATGTTGATGTGTCAAACGTAAAAAAGGTTATATATTTTTAAGATAAAAACAATGCAAAAATAAAATATTTGTAGCATTTACAAATAGTACAAGAGTTACATTAAACACTACATTCAAAACTTGAGATTTATTAAGTCGTTTCTACTTGGAGCCTGATGTTTTCATATCTGCAAAAAGAAGGAGACATTGTTTAATGCTTCATAATTTTGCATGGTGTACATGGTCAAACACTTTCAAACAAATACTATTTCAGAGTTCTGGGATACAGATCATGGTCAAAACCCCTGCCAACTAAAGGGTTTAAACAGCACTGGAATAGTGAACATCACAGAAGACAATTTCATTGTTACCCCCCATCTTAGAAAAGCACACACTAAAAACCAAGCAGTGGAGCATTGACCAGGTGGGTCCCAGCCCACCAGCTGAGGTCAGCTACCCTCACACAACAGTTCCCTGCTGCCCAAGGGGCTGGGCACTCTGCCCTTCCTACCTTCCTCTGTGCCCACGGGACCTCTTGCTGAGCAAAGCCAGCTCCCAACAAAGCTAGGCCAGAAAAGGGAAGGAGTGAGATGAGAAGCTGGCAAAACTTGCTTTGAGACCCTGGATTGGCTTACTTATAAGGTGAGCCAGAACTGACCAGGTTAAAACTAATCTATTTTCAGTGGATCCATTCCCATGCCCAAATCATTATGAACTGGTAGAAATTCAATCCCAGGGACAAGAAGACAACACCTCTTCTGCCTGTGATACAGACTTTAAAGTGCACATGCATCACAAAAATGCACATTACATCACCTGATGGCGTTTTTTTTTTCACTTAGGAGGATGAAAAGACTGAAAAAAACCCTGATTACACTCTATGTCACGTACATGATGTGCATAATTGGATTACTTATTAGATTAAAAAACTTTTGAGCTGAAATGAATTCTAGGGAAGTCAGAAGCAACAGCTAGAATTGCATAAAACTCCCACAAGGAACAAAACAACATTTCAAGAAGTTCACATGCAGTGCTGTGTTGGTTCTGGAGGAAATGCCCAGCTCCTGCCCCACTCAAATGCTGTGTGTGGCAGTGACTTTACCTTGGAGCCACCGAACCTGCGTGGCCGGGCCGTAGCCTCTCTCGTTCTTGGCTGAAATCCTGAACACTATGGCAGGCCGGGAGGTGTAATCCACGTGGGCATTGGAAAGCTGGGCAGCAGTCACTATACAAGAGGTTTTAAGACCACAGTATATCCTCATAAATACAAGTTGACTTGGATTTTCCTGTAATTGTGTGGAACGGATGGCTAAGTAGGCAGAGTATTCCAAAATATTTCCAGAGGGTGAAGCAGGAGGCTCCCAAGAAAGATGAATACAGTCTACACTCTGAAGAAAGAGAGAAAAATATGATAGTATGTAGCTAACCATAAATATATAAACAATATTAACCCCCCCCAAATTCTAAAGATTATCTGAAAATTCTAAACTACCATCACCACTCTGGAGAGAAGGATGTCTTTTGACTTTTTTAAAACCTCTACAGATTTAAGGATGCAAGACCAGAAAATCATGGGGAAACTATCAGACGATAGAATGTATATCTGCTAACATGATCCTTAAGTCTTAAAACAATTTTTTCTAGCAAATTTCTTAAAGAATATTATATTGAGCAGAGTTAACCAAGAAAGCATTGGACGATATTTTATTTGACAATTTTAACTTAAAAAATAACCCCAACAACAAACCAACTGTAACCAAGAGTTCTGAGATTATGCTGGTGACCAGAATTTTACACATCAGAACCAGAGTTACTTATATCTCTCACCTTGGTGATTTTGACTGTTGAAGGAGCTCCAGGAAAACCTGGAATGCATGTCTTGAATTCACTGATTTTACTAAAAGGCCCAACACCACAGCCATTAATTGCAGCAACTCTGAACCTGTACACTGTGCCTGGAAACAGATCCTGTTTCTTAAGCAATCTGTAGTCGGGCACATCTGCACCTTCCGTCTGAAAATAAAGCAACATTTGTGTTAATTTTTAGAATATTCTAAACACAATTAGCCTAAAAAAGTATAAGGTGATAAACTGAGATTAAAAAAGTTTAATTGAAACTGAAAATCTATTTAATACTGTTGTACTTACATCAGAATTTATGAAAAGGTTTGGACTGAGGCACTAGCTCACCTCAAAACAGCTGATCTAAGATGCAGTGTGGGGCTACATCTCTAGACCAAAAGATACCCCATTTTTTCAGTCATTTAAATGAAATTGTACCTTGTGGTTACTTTTACTTGGGAAAGTAAAAACAAAGTAGCATTTACAACTACATAAGTTATCATTTAGTTAACATAATCTTCTGTCCCAAAAATATTTTTATTCCAAAACCAGTTATTCCTAAAGTTAGGAACTGCAGTTCAATGTGCAGGTAATCAAAATGTTTTTAAAGAAAAGCATTTCAAGTTAGTAACAAATAGCTTTCTGGAATATTATGTGCTACCATATTTCCATGATTAGAATATGCATTGATGCATCACTGATACTTACAGTGGAACTATTTTCCTACTGAATAATGTGTAAGAATCAATGTAAACACTGTGAAATGTACCGTGCTCTTTAAAAATAAGACATACAATATTTATAGTGAAGAGCTTTAAAAGAAAGGTTTCTGTTACTTTGTTTCTGTCTCAAGAAGACATGATTTTTATTTCTAGTTCACTAGGACATCACTAATTTACACTTTTACCATCAACACTGTTACACTTCTGCATGTTTCACACTCTTAGTTTTCATGTATCAACTTATATGAACAAAACATTAAGTTAGAAAGATCTAATACAAAAAATACTACAGTTCCAGATCCATTTTTTTTAAACAGCCTAGCCTATGTCTTACTAGTATCTTTAACAATTTTTATGCAAAGATTCTGGGAACAGAGAAGAAACTGAAACATTTCAATGTTGGACTGAAATAACATATAAAGAAATCATGGGGTTTTCAGTTTTTAAGAATTTTACCAGCTTGAAGGTTGAGTAAGTTTAAAATTGTTTCCTAAGGCAAGAAGTAAGAAAAGAATTAGCAACAGATATTTTGTACTATCATACATTAACAGCAAAAGAAAATTCATCCAGTTTAGGAAATAGTAAAAAGAGGTGAGAAAAATACATGAGGAACTACTGGTCATAAAATACAAAACTCTTACAAGCACCAGATTCTGCTGCAGTATCAGAAAATCCCACATTTTGTTGTCAACTATATAAGCAACAGATTCTGAAATAGGTACGTGCAAGTTGCGTCAGAGAAGAACCAGCAACTACCTTGCTATTGATGTTCAGTGTTTCCTCTGGCAGCAAGTAGAACTGGCTCACCACAGCACTGTTGTTCTTAAAAATTCCCACATCATACCACCGGCGGTCCCTGGCTTTCACCGGTGCCAGCGGCCTTTGGGGAGCTCTCTAGTATTTGAAGAACACGTCATGCAGATTACCCACACTTCAATGCCATGGAAAAAAATGTTAAGGCTCTAGTTTATGTAAGAGACAACCCCTTTTTATACCAGTGTTACTTTCTTATGCTTCAAATGAATATGCATGTGTTATTAAAACACTGTGCAAAACCAACTGGCTCTTATACATTTACTTAGACACAGTCTGTCATTTAAAAAGCAACAGCTGGGATGTCACATCTGATATTCTAAACAGGGAGGGGAAGAAGTTTAAAGCTGTAGAACTAGGTGTCTGTAGCAGCATGTAGTTGTGAGTTAATTTCTCTCAGAGGTCAAGAAGTTTCCCAAGGTGGTCCAACATCAGCAGCTCCCCCTGGGGCTCAGCTGTACCCCAGCCCCACACGTGCTCTTTGTCAGGCACTGCGGAACTTGCCCTCTGCTGTGGCGCGGGGCGTTGGGATGCAGGGCGTGCCAACTGCTCCTGACTGACCCAGAAACACAAACTGGCTTTCTTGCTGGTCTCCAGGCACCACCGAGGGCACTTGCACACACAGATCAGGATCCTGCCAGCATGGAAATGGGGCAGGAGCTGCAGCTGCTCTTGGCAAAAGCACCCCAACCCTTTAGCAGCAGCTGCTTCTCCCCATCCTTAGTTCCTCGCTTTTGATGGCAACAGTGGCACCTTGGGTTTGTGTATTAAGTTGTAAGCAGGTGAAATAGGAAGCATTTACTTTTTCAGGCAGTATTTACAGCTTGCATAGTCAGTCCCCATCTCCTCTAGGGAAAAACATCAAGATGTCAGTTAAGTTACGTTTCAAATCTATAGAATCAGCAGCTAACACTAGTCTGATCTAATACATATTTAATTTTAAATTCAGTTGTGCATACAGAAGATTTTTTTACATTTGCACATCATGCAGCAGAGACCATTCCACTGTGCCAGTTGATAAAAATGATTCAACAGCTGAAGCACGTACTTGGATCTCCTCCCAACTACACAACTGCTACTCAGAGTCACATCAAACCCACACAATGCAATTAGTTTTACAACAGAAATGTTTACTCCTGTATTATTCACTTCAAGTGCAAAATAAACATTGTTTTTCTTTCAGAAATATAATTAAAGGAAAACAGAAGAGCCCTTACAACTAATCAACAGAACAATAGGTAAAGCAATTTGATAATACTTTTTCAGACTTACAGAGGAGTGTGAATCATTTGTCTGTCCAGTATTGACCCTTGCTGAAGGCATGACATAAGCAGTTTCAGCAGCTAAAAACAAAAAGTTAAATTTAAAAAACTTAAGCAGTAGAAAAAATTTAACACAAAACCCACAGAGTATGAAAGTTGACCTTAATAGCCATTTACAAGTATTTGTTGCACAAGAACATCTCAGACTTCTTTTGCATGCAGTTCTATTTATAACACAAACTAATTTTGGTTTCTGTCATATTCACAGAACAATTCTGAGAGTCTGGCATTGGAGGCTGCTACAGATAATACAAACAGAAGGCAGGACTCAGAAAATCCTAAAAAGTGACAGGATTATGAAATCAATATAAAATATTTGCAAACAAATAATCTAAATACCAGATTGAGGCACATACTGGGGACATTGTATGAATAGTCTAAGTGTGAAATCTTAATTTGATGGCATTGTTTCTGACATCAATACAGTCTGAATTCTGAACATAAGCAGTTATCTATAATTAACCCCAACATGGGAACAGAGCATTCATTAAATTTAAAATGGAATCTTAAAAGAAAAAAAAAAGATTAAGCACATGAGTAACACAAGGAAGTATTAGTATTCTGTGTATTCCAGTTCCTGGGTTCTGCTTTTAAAATACAATAGTGCTTGGTAAAAATTATACTATACACACAACATCAATACCAGAACACAGTCCTTTAGTTAACACTCAAAACAATAACAAGCACAGCCTGTTGATATTTGTCAAAAACAAAACTTGAAGAACTACCCATTTATTTTCTGCATTGCTGCTTATTTTGGATATTTCCAGCAGACTGTGAAGAGGCCAGCACACTTGACTAGCAGCAAGCTGGCCACATTAACTGGCCATATTTATTACAGAGGTCAGTTGCTTAAAATCAAAATCATCTAAGGTTACTATTTTAGTCTTCTGCTGACTAAACAGACAATCACTGAATGAAAGCAAATATGCAACAGGCACCAAAACCAGCTGCCACTGATATCTAGAAAATGGACCTCTGCATAAACGAAGATTTTTCACTTAGAGGAAACATGGTGATTTACAAATGCATAGAAAGAATATCCTGATTTTAAAAGATGTATAAATGCTAGCAGAGATCATCCAGGCTGCACAAGGTCTTCAATGCCCAAAGCCCTATCTACATCCCAGGGACTACTCAAGATGGGAATCCCACCACACTAGAGGAACTCTGATGGCCTTAGAAATATATGGCTCAAAATACAGTATGTGAAACACATTTCAAACCTTCAGATTTTGAATTGAATGTTGTTAGTGAAGTTTCATCTTTAACAACTGCCCCATTTGTACTTGATGATTCAGTTTTAACAGCCTGCTGGGTTACCATAGTTTGTGAGCTGGAGACAGTACTGGATACAGAAGCATCAGGATTTACAGTTTGTTTGTCCAAGTCATGTAATTCACCTACATTTGCTGATGTCTGAGCACCTTAAAAAAAGAGAAAATATTAGCCAGAATTCAATATTGATAACACAACACATCTCAACTTGATCTAACAGATTTAGTTTCATATAAAGCCTGAGTTTAGCTCAGAATTAGGTTAGAACAGATCTGATTATATTGATTGCTAATGCTTACTTTAGGTATATAACTGAACAGAACTCCATCTACACAGTCATAAACAGATGTGTGTAAACAGTTATTTTAAGCTTGCTGTTCTTTATGTATTTGGCCACAAAAAAATTAATTTGGGAAAAAAAACCCACTAAAATAAAGCATTCACACAAATCAGTACCACAGATTTGTAACAATATAAGATTAACCCCTGCAGAAGTCTGTTTCTCACTTAGCAATAAGAATCAAAATTTCCACATCTAATTGAATTACACTGTGAAGAAAATAAAAATCCAACTACCTATATTTGACATTGAAGTCAAATATAAACAGATCAGGTGATTAAGCCTGGATTCATTACACTGGACTTAAGGCACTTAAATGAAATGCATAAACCAGAGCATTGCCATCTTTTATTTCCTCTACAGTCAGAGAGAAACATGCTTCTCACTACGTTGCCTGAGATTTTACATCAGCCAATAGCTTTTCACTGCAAACAGACAGACACAGTGTCAGTTTGGAATAACTATCACCATAATGTTGTAAAATGTTATCTGTCGCTTTTTATTTGATGCTAAAAATGACTATTTATGTTTAAAGAGACATATTTGCCATCATAATAATGAATATATAGAGAATTTCACACGCCTTGCAACACTTCAAACAAGTTAAGATTTCAATTTTCTGTGTATCTTCTAAAAATACATTCAGTAATAACTAACACAAGTTGGGGTTTTTAAACTACAAAGGACTCTTAAATAATTTTAAATTACAAGACAGAAACAATCTTATTTTATGTTTTTGAGATGAACTCTCACTTTACAATTATTTTTTTTGCTATAGTCATCTTACTTGAAGTACAAACAGGCAAAAGAGAAGGGGCATTTGATTCTTTGAATCCTGTAGCATCTGCGTGGTTTTTCATAGCCTCCTGTGCAACCTTGTTCTCAGGTGCTGCAACCTTTTCTTTTCCTTCTGCTTTTAAATTGGATGAAAGGGAAACTTGGACCTAACCAAAACAACGCATTTGTTAATGTTAAACTGCAAAGTTCAGAAATTTCAATTGCAAACATGGCATGAAAATGCTTGCTCATAAACAACAACATAAACTCCTCCAACAATTCCCCCCAGCACTTGTAGACCAAGAAATCAACTTTTTAATCCACCTTACCTTAGCCATTATAGAACAAAGACTCAAACACTGAGTTGACTTGGAATTGTCCCTGACACACACTAAATTTTATCTGAGAGTAAGCTCATGTTCTATTGTCATTACATGAAAGTTCATTGCTGTGTATATTTAGTCTACTGAGGGGACTTTAGGAGAGGGGAAAATCACAATTACAGAGGCTTTCAACATTTGCTTTCCTGACATGTACTTGAGATATTTCTACTCCTAGTGAAATTTATAGTATTTCTACATGTGTTATCTCCAGGAATACATTATGGATCTCATACTCATCTAAAACTTTACACAATTAAGAAAAGGTCTAAAGTTCTAAAAATGGGATCCTTTAGCCAGAGTTTGTCCTCACTCTTTCTGTTAAACTGGCAAAACAGTAGAACATGTACAACTGCACGACCAGATAGATAATAATTGGATTTAACCTGCTGTAGGAACTCACAACTAAGCAGACTAGCATAAAACTAAACAAGACTAACAAAGAAAGAATATGCCTTATTCTTTTTGCTTCCCACATTAATGTCACCAACATTTTCAGGATTAATAATATTCCTGCTGGTGTCAGGCTCCCAGTTAGCATTGTGGAAGACAATACACTTGCAATTCCTTTCTGCATTCACAAGAAATGGACTTGAAAGACTGTCTCTCAATCCTAAAAGCAAAAAGTATGTGAGAAAACAGACAACTACTTCAGCAGGTGTCCTTTTTTTTATTTGTTTTTTTTTTTTCCTAAGACCTAAAAAGTATGCAGGGAGTTTTAAAACTGAGAAAGTGTTCTGGCAGTTCACTACCTTCCCACACTGTTTTGACACTTAAGCATTTTTCAGTTTACACTTACGTTATTAGGAATGATATTATTTGTTTGGCTGGGATGATCCACCTTCATTTCTGGATAAGGGACGCTGGGCAATGATTGAGGACTTTGATGTAGAGAACAGCCACCTTGCAGGTAAACAAAAGCAAATTCCCATCAGTTATGTAAAACTTAATGTTATGATGGTTGGAACCTATCTCAGTAAGGAAGAGGGAGGCCAAAGTTGCCTGAAAGAAAACTTTGTTGTAAGTCTGAAATGAAACTGGCCAAACAGTCAGATAAAATCCCTTCCTCACTGCTTCCTGTCTCAGACTGTGCCCAGCATTCTACAAATACCTTCATAATTCAGATAGCTGGCCAAAACCAACAGAAACAAGTTGAAAGGGGAGTTTTCAGTAATTATGATGCAGGCATTTGGGGAATAACCAAAGAAACAGGGTCTCTCTCTTGCAGAATAGTTCTTCAAAAAACAAACTCACATTTATTACTTATGCCACCCTCCAGTCTGCCTGTGCACAAACATTAGTGTAATGTGATCTGACTGCTACCTTGTGAACTCAGCACTGATGTCTCAGGAACGCCAGTACCAGGAATTCCAGCCACCGGTGGCACTGGTGAGTCAGCATGTAATTGAAGAAGATATCCTTCAACTGTAGGGACTTCATCCCACTTCAACTGAAAAGAGTTGGTTGTAGCTCTAATCAGCTGTACCTGTGATGGTGCTAGTGGTCTCTCTACAAGAAACCAATAAAACACAGATGGCATGTTAGAATTTGCCCTCCCTTACCAGTTTATTAAATATCTGAATACTGCAAGTAAAATCCTTTTTCACTGATGTACAATATATACCAGATTCAACAAGAAACCACTGTCAAAGGTGGCAAGTCAAGTCAGAGAATCACAAAGTGTCTTTCTAAAGTGTTCAAAAATGCTCCAGTTTTGATGCTTTGTTTTTAATGGTTCTTCTGCTGCCAGTAGGTCTTTGGGTTGTAGCTACACCACTTTAGAGATTACAGACAGGAGATCCTTTGCTTTCCTAAAATGCTGCAGGGAGCTCTTTGGCTCCTACAGCTTTACAGACTCCTCTAATTCACAAATTATTCCTCTTCCTTTTTGCTTGCTCTGTGTAGCTGAAGTGAGCATTCCCTCTAACTTCTTCTGCACAGGCTGAAGCCTAGGCATGATTAATGCCAATGGCTTGCTCCTCTCACGTGCCTCTATGCCTGACTAGGCTGCAATCCTCAGCACATCCCTCCTCTGCTACTCTTTTTCATTTTCTGAGGGAAAAATGAAACAGGAAAAAAAAAGTTCTAGTCTAGTTCCCTCTCTCCCAACAGCATCTCAGTGTCCTGCCATCTATGCAGCTACTAATGAGTGATTACTGCCCCAGAATTCCCTTCATCCCCAGGAGCAATTTGGTCTCTTCTTAGAATGAAGAGTATCTTTTTGCAGTACAAGAGATGAGGAAGCAGCAGCAGCAATGATCCCACGAGAAAAAGGGATTTGGTGAAAAAAGTAAGTAGTAGCAGAAAAGATCACTAAAATGAGAGGCCAGGAACCCCGAGTTTAGGCAAAACAGCCTTTAGCATCTTGTATCAACTGACTATGGCATGCATTAAAGTTCTTTCAAGAGGCTTTAAACAAGCCTTCCTAATTTTTTCATTTTAAGTAATAGCCTTTAAACGACCAGCAGTGAAGCACAATTTTCAAATAATTTTTAAAATGTGAATAGTCTTTGAGTTTGCTACAATTCTAATGTCCCGATCATCAACCATGCAAGCTTTCCATACGATAATAAAATACAGAACATACTATTTACTTCTGACTCACCAGTATCAAGGTACCAAAGATCTTTGCAGCAAACTTGATTGTTCCAAGCTTTCCTGTAACCATCTCTACCACTCCAGATATACAGACGAGTGCCAACAGCTACAGCACAGTGTCCTGCTCTTGGCCCTGGTAACATGTTACTTTTGTCCTCCTGGCAATCTGAGATCAGACCTATCCATTCTGTGGTATCTAGTAAATGAAACTCAAAGCATTTAGTTTCTAGGTGTTTTCCAAAACAAGAAATAAAGATGTTAACACACTTAACTGCTCAGAAAAGAAAAAAGAAAATAAATCACCTCTGTTTTCATAGACAACTGCATTTAAAATTGAAATATTACAAAGAGAAGGTCACTTTCCAATTAGTGTGCAAGAGAAAATCAATTAATACAGGCTGAATTTTCTGACCTCTGGTTATCTCTCTCCGGCAAATAGATCAGAAGTTGAGGATTCAGGGACAGTATTATCATGCTTAGAAAAACCTCATTTCACAATCTGTCTCTTGTGTTCTTCTATAAATGAAGAAGGAGTATTTACATTACTTAGTACTAAAGTTGTATTAACAAAGATTTTCAGAAGCAAACCTGCTGAATCTTCAAACAAAAATAATAATTAAAATACTACTTTTCAAGTAAGATGCAAAAAACTGGCAACTTCTTTAGTCAGACAGGATTACAGCTACGTATCCTAAACTTTTCACAAGGTCTTCAAAACAGTTACTCTACTCTGTTGAGAAAATATTAATTCAAAATGCCCACTCCCAGAAAGACAGAAACACTAACCCAAATTAAGGTAAGAAAATGAACCGGTGCATTTCCATTCACCATCAGAAGCAGAAATTTCACCTCCTGCTGACTGTGGAACCCATCCACCAAAAACATACATTCTGAAATACAGGAAAAGAGGGAAGAGGGAAAAAGAAAAGAAAAGCCAATTAACAACCAGATCTGCTGCATGTGCTCTCTCAAAATAGGACAAAATAGAAAATTTCCAGTGTTTTACAGTTTTGGTTCACAGCAAATTTTATTTGTATCTACTCTCTTCATGAAGTACTGTTGCAGACATCTACCTTCTAAAATTTTTGAGTAAATTAACTGATTAAAAAACCCAACCACATAAAAAAAAATCCGGAAGCTCCTCAAACAACTTCCTAGAAACAGAAGTTAATACTGTAGCAAACCACCAAACTGCTAATGCTCTCCAGAAATCACACATGTACAACAGAATTTCTACAATACTTTACTGCAGACCCCTCAATAGGTCACACTAAAATAAGATGACTGGCATCTAACTCAGATATCAAAATTTAAAAATACAATGCAGGCTACAAACTACTAACATTTTAAGTAAATAATAAAAAGCTAAGCTGTTGGATCAGAAGATATAAAGCTTTCATACTTCTTTACCCCCTTGCCTCTTTCTCCTCCTTTCAAGCTTGTAAATTGATACAAAATGGACTGAAACCCATGTTTAAAAATCCATTTTATCAATGCTACCTGCCAAAACAAACCATATTGGCAAGCAGCAGAGTAATGAGGAACAGACTACTGAAAAAGTGGGGAATAGTTTGGCCTGGAACTAGTCTTTGAGCAGTTTTGTTGCACAGCTACCTCATCTGTGTCACGTACACAGAGGCACTCAAGCTCACTCCTGACAGAGCTCAGGCCCAGCTGAGGCTGCCCCAGAATGCACAAAGAAGCCCAGAAAGCTGCTGGTGGGTTGGGCAGATCGTCCTGCTGGATGGAAACACTGGCAGTTTGATACCCTTAAGTTAACAGTGGTACTGAAATAGCAGCAGAAAACTACTCAACAGGGTTGATGTTTATACTGAGCAGTAGTGGATAAGCATCATCGTTCTCCTACTAGGTGTACCTTTCTAGAGTTGAGCTTTTAACAACAGACATACTTGTTTCCTATTACATTGGCCGTATGGAGACTGCGAGGAAGTGGTACTGTCCCTTTGGTTTCTGGTCTTGACCAGGTCATGGTTTCTAAAAGAAAGAGAACAAAATGCTCAAAAAAAAATCTTGTTACTGCATATTTCACTGCCTGGATTTCAGGAGGGAACATACCTCCAATATTCAGCAAAACAAAATGTCACGTTTTTAAGATGGCTACTTTAAGAAAGAAGGTGCAATAACAAGCATTATTATATAACTTGGAACTTCTTAGAAAAGAACACAGGAAATACTGAGAAACTGTTTCTCAAAAACGTGTATTATGGTTTCATTATGGTTATTCAACTTTGTTTCTTTAGAGTGCTATAAAGACTATGATAACCATCTCACAGTGTACCTGAATCAGTGAGGATAATATATGCAAACAATGCTGTATCAATTTAATTCCAATAGTTATTACAAAACTACTGTAATACACAAATATTACAAATATTTGTAAAATTACAAATATTTACAAAATATTACAGAAGTTTAACACCCTGGTGTAAGTCTCAATACTATCTGCACCACAGCATGCCATTAACCATTCTGTACTGTAATTTTTCCCCTCAGCCAGCAAGCACTGATGTCTGCTGGCAAACCAACTCACCTATGTCAAGTTCCCAGAGATCATTAAGCCGACAGCCACACATCCCTCCAAAAATATACATCTTTGGGCTTCCCACATCTTTTCTGCAGTACACAATGGCTGTGTGAGATTCTCGGGGAGATGGCAAGATTCCTTTAGTCACAGGAATGCTCCAGCCGACCACGCCAGACCCATGTTGCAGCTCCAGTTCATAGAAATCATTTAAATATCTAGGGTATTATTGTCAAAGTATGAAAAACTCACTTATAAGCATGACGACAAATGCGCTTTAAACCCTGACCACTTCCAAGTATTACAGACTTCTGTCTTGGGAGGGTGTAGAGTTTCAAACTCTCAAAACATTTGCTGCATTGTGGACAGTACCAAATCTGGATTTAAAACGGATTTAAAACAAAAAAAATTTACCAGGTATAACTTGTTGCCTCTGAGAAAACACGCTCTCTTCTTTGCTACACTGTATTACATGAAAGAAACACTGAACACTGGAAAACAACATTCCTTGCAAGAATTGCTACATATGGACACTCAAACTGCAAAGACGTGAGAAATACATGATGACAGGAGGTATTAGAGACTAATTTCTGCAACTCTAAGGCAACAAAGGCGAGAAGAAGCTGTTTGTTTTCTCGTGTCTTCTGGCTGGCCAATGGACAATTAGCCATTTGTTGCTGAATCTATCAACAAGTTATTTTTAGATAATGGTCTTTGAATCTTGGCATTCACACCAGATACCTCTTGTTTACTGAGCTTGAAATTGCCAGTTTATAGCTCAGTGGATATAAGTACTCTGAACTGCAGGTGAACGTGGATATAAAACTTCAGCATTATAGCACAGTTTGCTGACAATAAAGGCAACTTCAGCTTTTATTGCAAAAAATTTCCAGATGAATTCTTAACTGTTTTTCACAGCAATATAGAAGAAACATCCATCATGAATTCCCTGATGACTCACGAGACTTTGCTGATTGAGGTAATTCTAACAAACAAGCCATTCTTAAAAACATCACCCAAAATACTAGGAAAAATACCAAAGCCTACTCAGGTTTCCCTACAAAAGTGTCAGAACTGTCAGTCACTGTTCAATATTGCGGGATTAGCAGAAGGAATACTTTAGCTTCTTCACATGTAACCCCTTCACTGCACAAATAATCCAACTTGGAGTAGTTGGTACGCAGGACAGCCTGCCTAGAATGCTCCTTTTCAAAGCTGTCATAGCTAGTAATCTGTTTTTAAAGCCATTAAATTCAAAGACAAATCAGCATACCTGGGAACGTTATTATTTGAATCTTCACTTTCATTAGCCAGGCCACCAAATAAATAGCACTTGTTACCATATAAAGAAAAGCTGTGGCCAAGCCGAGGACAGGGTGGTGATCCATTTGAAGGAGCTTGAGGTTTTACTTTTTTCCAGAGCCATCGACTTGCCTTGAAGACAAGAAAAACATATTCAGAAATAATTTCATTTATAGTCAGTCATAGCAAATAGAATTAATATAATATTAACACTTGTATATTTTCTGAATTATTTTTAAGGGAATGCTGGGCTTGTCTTAGGACATAGGCTAATAAGGATATGTAAAGAGCTAACCTTAATAAAACAATAAATATTTTATACTTTATCTAGACTAGATGGAAGTCTCTATTTCAAAATTCTTTAGAATAAACTTTAGATTCTGAAGACGGAGAAAATCTTTCTGAAGAAGAGCAAAGATCATCTAACTTTCCTCAGCAGTTGGTAAAATAAAATGTGTTTGTTCATAAACAGATAAACAAAGTAGTCCTCAAAATCAAAACATATTCATATGTTCCTACCTGCAATTCATATAAATCATTGCTATATCTTCCATATTCAACCATTCCTCCAAAAACTAGTATTCTGGTACCATCACAAACAAATCCATGTGCTGCACAGCCTGGAGGAATATCTCCCCTTACAGCAGGAAGGAACCATTGATTTGTAACTACAGTAGGGAAAAAAAAAAAAGAAAAGAAAAGAAAAGAAAAGAAAAAAAAATATTTCAAACACCTAAATGTGAATTTTTAAATACCTCTGCTTTCTAAAGAATTACCTTTTATCTGCAGCTAACTGTGAAGGGGCTACTTGCTTCACATTAAGTTTTAAACAAATTATAATTTTTTTTTAATAAAAGGAAAACGAAACACCTCTATCAAACCAATGCTACTCAGTATATGAATGAGCCCGTGAGGTCACTGTAACTAAGTCAGTCATGAAGGGTCACCCAGCAATTTAATAGAGTTGCCAAGAATAGAGGCTAATGAGGAACACAAGTGCAGTTCCACACAAAAGAGATAACCACGCTAACTCAGAGGGAGCTAGCCCTAGAAACAGAATTATTAGAGCTACAGCAGCATGGCACTGTGCCTGGATTTAATAGCCCTATTCAAAAACTAATTACACTGTTCTGGGACCCATTTTAATATCCACAGAGTGCTGCACTGACACACGGGAGAGGAGAGGCAAAGAGTCAAGAAAAAGCAACTGTCTGATCCAGCGGCAGCGTATTGGTGTTTAAACTGTTCTGGAATTTAAGAATTACAGGGGACAATGTCTTCTTTTTCCTACACTGTTTTGTGAGCACGAAGACAAGTATGAAATTAGAACCAGGGAACGTTGCTGCAGGGTATTAAGATGCTCTCACTGTGTGCCAGCTCCTCGAAAATCATCACATCCACAGCAAGGGCCAATGGATGACATCCCACACTCGGGCAGCTCAGGTCATAACCCTGCATCTTAAAGCCCAGAGAAAAAAAGGTCAGTTTGGGCCAAACACGCGTCCAGAAACTGGAATAACTGAGTCATGATCCTTTCTGTCACTGCTGCAAAGGGGAAACACCTAAAGCAGAAAGTCGGGGCAGAAAAAAAACAAAAGTCATGGTCAGACTCACTCAAAAGGCACCCATCAGAACCTCTGTTCTGATGGGAGTTTTCTCTGGATTACTTGTTAGAACAGAAAGGTTAAGGGATTTTTTTCCTTCTCTCCTCAAAAAATGTGATTTAAGCATAATAGATCTTTAAGCTATCAGTGAAAAACCTGCCTGGAAAAACCTCAAGCAGCCAACACTAGCTGACTGAGAAGCACAGATCAGTCACTCAACTCTTCCGTCTCGGCCCAAGCCCTGAAATTACATGCAAGTTTTCCAGCCTCATTCAGCATTCCGTACAGTAACTATTTAGGCGTCTAATCTTTCACAAATAAAATCGGTCTTGGGCAGCTTCCTGTTCGGAAAGGCTCCCGATGCCAACACGTTCACTCTTCCAAACAAGACTCCCATTCCAGCGCGTTCAGCTCTCGTGAGCTGCCGCCGCCAGAGGGAAGGAGGGGGATCCGGACACTCGTGGGGACTAATCCCGCCTGCCGCCATTCAGCCGCGACCTGCCAGGGGAGAGAGGCTCCGCACCCCTGCGCGAGAGCCGGGGAAAGCAGAACAGACGCGAGACGCACCGGGAGATCCTCCTGGTCGCTTTTTCCCAGGAAGGAGCACTA
>VZRR01012549.1:507939-549369 GCA_013398015.1 Oreocharis arfaki
ACGCACCGCGCGGCCGGGGCAGCCCGCCGGGGAAGGGGGAGCGCTGACGTGAGGGCGGCGGGTCCGTGTCCCGCCCGTGTCCCGCCCCGCGGCCGCCTCCGCCGCAGCCCCGGCTCTGCACGGCCCCCTCCGCTCCCGCGGAGCCCCCGGGCTCGGCAGTGCTCCGGCGGGAGGCCCTGTGCAGGGGCTCCCTGCCTGCAGCGCACCCCGCCCGAGGGGTGCTCGGGCACCGCGGAGGTGGCGTGTGCTCCTCAGCTTGGGGCACCCGCTCTGCCTCCGAGCCCTCAGAAACGTGTGGCACTTTTTTTTTTTTTTTTAACTGTCTAGGGGTAGGCGAGGCAGTGCTGCTGCCTGCGAGGTGTGCAGCGACAAAGAAATGAGTTGCTGTTTAAGCGCTGAAGGTTGAGATTAGCAACCGAGGTTTCGGTTCTACCAGCTAGCAGCGGGTGATGTGAGAGAATTCGAAGGTCTCGTCATGCAGGAGAAAAGCTGCTCTTTCCTGTGTGAGAGGAGTGTTGTGTGAAAATATATAAACCTGTGAGGCTGAGGGGAATCCATGGAAGGTGTGTCTGGTGCTAAAAAGCCTCGTCACTGTTGAGTTCTGCACAGTAAATTACGATGCTGAGATGTATGGTTGAGGTTGGACATCAGGAGGAATTTCTTCCCAAAAAGGGGGATTAGACATTGGCGTGGGCTGCCTAGGGGTGTGGTGGAGGTGTTTAAGAAAAGACTAGATGTGGCATTTATTACCATGGTCTAGTTGGCAGGGTGGTATTTGGTCATAGGCTGGGCTCGATGATTTCAGAGTTCTTTTCCAACTTGATTCTGTGATTCTGTGAAGGTGTTACTGCATTGCCAGTAATCCCGAGGGTTCTGCCAGGTGAAGGAGCCGGTCCCACTTCTGCAGGCTCATGACTGTGCTGCTTAGGTCTGTTCAGATTCACACAGAAATGGAAAGGAAGGTGAAAAAAAAATTGATGGATTTTGATGAACATGAGCTTAACACAACTTAAATAACGTAGCACAGAAAAACACTAATAGTTGTGGCCATCTACATGAAGCACATAGCTGTATGTATAACTCTTCATGTATTTTTTGTTCAAGCAGAAGAATTCCTGCACAAAATCAGACACAGATAATTCAGTTTGGGCATGTTTGAGACACACAGTTGAAAATCTGCATTTTTTGCTTCTGTAAATGGAACAGCAATCTTCACTTACAGAATTTAAAATTTTTAAGACCTTTACTGACTACTACTCATAAATTTTGCACTGTCTCACAATAAAAATACGAAAAATAGTTTAGAGTTGAAGATGTTTACTATTATCACTTCCAGTACACATGAAAGTCTTGTGACAAAACTGTTTTATAATTTATAAAGTTCATTCCTAGAAGGGGGGGACAGAATTCAAATAAAATAAGTGCTGTAGAAATAAAACTGCAAAAGTATGCCAGGAGAGCTTAGGAGGCGGGGTATCACCATGTGCTGGTTACCTTGATCTAAGATCCTTTTGAATCTAAACAAAACCTGTCGATTAAATGCTCAAAGATTAGGAAATGAGATGATTCGAGTCAAAATGCGTGTTCAGAGTTGACTTTTGCAAGTTTCTCTTAGCTTTTGACTCTCAAGAACTCTGCCAACAGACACTGGAAAAACTTTGGCTTTCTGTTAGACTTTGGCATGCTTTAGTCTGGCTCTTGCACACTAGTTACCTGTTCGCATTTACCATAAATAATGACTAAAAACCTGACTTGCAGCTAGGTTGTTGAAGTAACTTCTGGAAGGGTTTTTTTCCTTCCCTTTCCCCCACCCCTTTAAGACTTTTTGTCCTACGGGCTTTGTTTGCAATCTGCTGGCTGAAGCTCTGAGGCAAGTTTGCCAGATCTGGGGCTGCATCATCATTCTGCACATCTGGAAGTGGTTTATGTTCTCTCATTCCTCCAGTGCAGCGTCTGGACTCTGCGCTATTCCTCAGCAGCAGAGAAAGAAAGGAAAACCAGCACAACTCCAAAGTAAACTTTGAAGAATCCGAAAAAGGAATTGAATCGTAAAACTGTTACTGTGCCCTGTAAGGCCCTTGTGCGGGTGACTTCAAAGGAGGATGGTGGTCAAAGACGCTTTGGCAAGAGTGCTTACAGCTGTGGGCTATCTAGGATCCAAGTAAATAGCTCCACAACGCTTCAGGAGAGAGGAGTCCCGAATACTGTGCTGCTTTGAAGAGGTAAAAAGACTAATTAAGCAGGAAATATCTGAGCAGTAGTGTCACTGGTTTTGAGCTTTCCCTTCAGCAGCCCCTCGTTTTGTTACAGGATTTGGCAACTGCATTAGGGACTGCCAGGTTCTAGGAAATAATGTCTACAGTCAGAAAAAACTGGGTAAATATTTGCAGGGGAACAAATATACCTCTCTTTCCTTAAAAATCAGTAGGTAATCAATTGGTGTTTCAGAGGCTTAGGAATGCTGTAGTTGTAGAACTCCGACTTGTGTGAGAGTCTGTCTTTGGATTTTAAAGTTTAAAACATGGTTCAGTTTATGTGGATTTAATCCTTTCTGAAGATAGCATGAAGCTGTGGCTGTGCAGCTTTCGTCTTGCAGTGATCATCAGGACTGTTTGTGGCTGTTGATACAAATGCTGATGCAAAGATAGTAGGCAGCTCTGTGGAAATCAGGGGAAGATTGTGACTATCTAAAGTGGAGTTAGAAAATTAGTCCAGGAGTGTTGCAGGTTTCATTGTCTCTCTGCTTCCCTAAATGAGTAAAGTTTTTAAATGTAAAAGAAGGCAATATTTGTGTGTAATGCATGAGAGAAGGGCTTTCTCAGCTGTGTTTTTTTCCGGCAGATAAGCTTGATTTCCTCTGTGTAAATTAATGCCACATGAAGAGAATGGTCTGCTGGAATGTAGATAAGTAGTGCAGATGTGAAAGGACTTCCAGAATACTCCTTTCTCACTGCAGTTTAGTCATCAGCTGGGACTTAAATACATATGAATATAAATGGTTTGTAAACAAAGCTACATCTTAGGTTTTATTAATATATTTTTTGTTGTCATTTAATTCATTGTTCAAAGCAGAGACTAGTTTAGGATATTGCCTGAACTTGAGCACTAACCAATGAGAAATGGTCAGTTTTGTGACTCAGGTTTCAAGAATTCTTGCTGTTCTGTCTGATTTGTCAAGGAGCTGGAATAAACTTCATTTTTATGCGTGCACAGAGCCCATCTTGTATCTTTATTTGTGCTGTAATGTGTCCATATCTGTATACGTGGAAACAGGAACAATTGTTTTCTGTTCTATCCCTACATAGTGTAAGGTTTAGATCACACAACTGTATTTTTCTCCCTCCCCCAACCTCTGGTGCTGTTTTTTAGTGTTGGTTGTTGTTGTTTTAGTTATGTGGTTTGTGTTTTCCTCCATAAACAGTAGTTTTGGGTCCAGAATTCAAACAAATGTTGCATTTTTCATAATCCTGTACTTCAGGGATTATGTTCTGTCTTCTCAGACAAAGTCATGGCCGCTCTCAGGCCTGGACTAGAAGCACAGTGTTAGGGAAGGCTACCTCCTTTTCTTCAGCATCACAAAAAATGTGCAGAAATACAAGCCACACTACGCACACTGGAAGAATATGTCCATAAGAAAATATTTTCACTATTGCTCTGACATCTTTTGAGAGTCTAGAACACACTACCCTGGTATAAGATTCCCATATGTTTGGGAATCCATACTTCAGCAAAAGTATTTGCTGTAGTTATTGTGTTTGAGGCAAAATCAGAGATAAATGTATTTATAAATTGCATTAGTGGGTGTTTTAATACTTCTTTGCAGGGTATGTTAAAATGTACTAAAAGTCGCCTACTGACGTAGATGATCAGATGGGATTTATTAAAATGTTTTTTACGAGCTATTAGTTGCTTAAATTATTAATAAAAATATTTCTAACCCAGGATAATAGTTATTTGTTTAAAAAAAGAAAAGGTATTTACTTAAGAGATTAAGTGCAGTTTTACCAGTTCAGCAGTAAAATTTGATAATCCAAAACCTAGTCCTTTATATAACTAACTAAAATTCACTTCTGGCATTAATGATACTTGTCTCCTTTTGTCTTTTTTCTTTTAATTATTTTTTTATTTTATTTTACCACAGATCACAGTTCTCATCCAACAGGACACATGGCTCTTTTAAAGAAAAGTAAGAGAGATTAAAAACATTTGAAAGATGTATTTTTTAAAAAAGAGGACAGAAATGTCAAATCCAATTTCTCACGCAACTGTTGTCACATTTGCATACAAATTTATAGTTCTAGTATTGCTAAATTATGCTCAACTTCAAGTATGCAAATAAGTCTTTTCCTGTTAACTATGTCAGATAAGTACAACCATAATTCTCATTAATTTAAAATTACTCACTGCTTTACTGCAGGAGACTGTAGAGTCTGAAACTTCCCACCAGTACTTCAAGTAGCTGCTGTTTTCATGTGAATTGTGCCCAGAACACTGAAGCTGACTTTTACAGAGCTCTGCACATTAATGCTGTTTGTACTCAATATTGAGGTGTGGCCCCAAAGATTTTGGGGTTCTCAGCTGTAAGGGTCGTTGACTGAAAACGGACTTTTGCCTTTACTTATGTGCCAAAAATTTCTCAGAAATCAATGAGCTTTTTCCTCAGCTAGTTTAAGTTAGTGCTGGTTTAGTGACGTGTATTTACCAATTTCAATCTAGTCTCGTGCCCAGTTGTGGCCAGTGGGCCATTTTGATTAAAATAGAGCAAAACTCTGTTCCCTTTGCTCTTTTGAACACCTTAAATACGTTTTATGGTGGTGCAAAAGTAACAAAGTAGTCTGAAACGAAGAGCACCCATCATCAAAGTAACTGTTGATGAGGGCAATGTATTCCTTCTCTGCTGTACTCGGTGAACTGTCCCAACTCCTGTGCATGCTTAGTTTGCGTTGAATGATTTAAACTTGTACAAGACAGTCTACTAGAAACTATAAATCAGAATACACAATCAGGTCTTTGCTTTGCTTTGATTTTACTAATTAAATTACCCTGTCAAAATAAGTATTTTCAAATGCTTTGAAACATTCCTGGTTTCAGTAGCATGCTGGGGTTTTTTTTCTAGGATTTTTAGAGTTTTGCTCAAATACGCCTTGAAGATCTGAATGTTGAAATAGATAAAACTTCAAACACAGGAGAATTTTTTTATGAGGGAAGCATGACAGAATGAAAGGGCTATGTAAAAATAATGAACTCATTAAGTGAGTGTAAACAGACAACAGACTAGCCAGGAAAAAGATGTTCCAAGCTCCTGGTAAAATTCAGACACATGGATTTTCCAGTATGGATAATCCATATATATTGGGAGTCTTATGATTTAGGGAGCAATTTAACCTGAAAATCAGATAGTTGGGGATTACTTTAATAGGGAAGAGTTATTGTTGTCTTTCTAATGTAAAATTTTAAGCTTGATCAGATAACATGAGAAAAACACTACAGATAGAGGTTATCAAATTCTTCTATCATCTGTACTGGTTACAAATTAGATTTTTTTTTTTTTTTATATCAGATACTTGGGAATTAGCTGTTTTTCTGATTGTTAACACATTCTGCCTCTTGTTTCAGTTAACCAGATCTTACTGTTCCTTCTTGTTTTAACCGTGTGCGCTATTCTGTATAACAGAGTTCACCAAGTGCCATTGGCATTAAGAAATGAAACAGGTAAGTGACTTGCCCTTCTATTTCATTTATGTTCCTGTTTTATTTTCCTTATGTCTTACCTTGAACAGCACTTTTCACCATACTGAATCCTGTTTGTCCTGCAGTAGATGGGCTACTCACACTGTTGCACATGGTCTGGGATGAAAAAACGCTTTGCTTCTGAAGTGCTTTAATAAAATTATAGAAGATTGATAGTGGTGACTGAGAGCTGTAAATCTGATTAAGTTTTTATCCAGATGTCACTGATGTAGATGGATGCTGGAGTATATCCTTACTTGAGCTGAACAGATTGGAATCGTCAAATGGTAATAAACTTTGATAATGACCTGCTTCCTTGGGAATGTTCTTGGTCTGCTTATTCATTTCAGATAGACCATCAAATCTTCACATTTACAGCAGAAGTTTTTGCTGGAATTTTTATCATGACAGAAACCTGCTAAGGTTAATAAGGTTGGACTAGTATTAAATGTTTATACAAATAGCTTATTCACCGTTCCCGAGGTAAACAAACTCTGTCTTGATATAAATAATTTATTTTCAGTATATTTTTGTTGGGGTTGTTATGACTGTAATTGTTATGTTTTAACCAGTATAAATATATCCGTTTAAGTTCTGTAAGTTAATCAGTGCTAATCAGGGATAAGAATCTTCCTTAGCAGGAATGTGACCTGATTCAGCGTAGTTTAGGTTTTTACCTTATATCATTAGCAACTTCCTGCTGGTACAGATTTTTGTACTATTCCTTTCAAGCCAGCTCGCCGAAGAAGTGGAGCTCATGCAGTTGCACTGTCTCTTTGACTTATCTCCTTCCTTTGATAATTTTGGAACCTATTGTTCGATTTTTACTAAATACAACTGAGAAGTAGAAGTCTCAAAGGTATTCAAACCTCTTCAGATTTCATATGAATAAGCAGCTGCTTGAAGGACACGCTGAATTGTGCCCCTGCTGAGCAGAAGATGCCAAGAACTCTCTCATTCTGTTTGGAGGCATCCAGCAGTCCAGTCAACCTGCAAGTAGTTCTGGATTAGCAGCAGCTCAAGCTGTGTGCCTTGCCAGATGGGGATGTGTGTAGGCTGTGGTAAGGAAAAATAGGGTGATGGTGGAATTATTCCACTGCTTATGGAAGTATTTAGACATCTTTGTGACTTAGATCTGATGTAAAATGGGTTTGTTTCTTGTAGTGGATTTGGAGAGTCCTGAGGAAATGGAAGAAGAAATCCCCGTGGTGATCTGCGCTGCTGCGGGCAGGATGGGTGCAGCTGTAGCAGCCATCAGTAGCATCTACAGCAACACAGAGGCCAATGTTTTGTTCTACATCGTTGGGCTGAAGACAACCATCCCACATATTCGGTAAACACCAGCCTTGCTTTGTTTTGGGCTCTAGTTGGAGCCACTTTGTTGTTCCCCCTAGCACAGGCATAAGACTTTGGAGGACTTTTCAGGGAAATGTAGTGCTGGTGGTAGCAACTCCCAGGATTCTGTACGTGATGGAAAAAGGAGCGCTTTGTCCTCCACAAGGCACTGACTTGTGCTAGGGTTGTGAAATAGCCAGGCCATGCCATACCTGTGCTTCTCAGCTTTTTGTAGGTAGGCTGCAGAAGAGTCTGTAGTAAGGTAAGGATATACTGCCTACTTGTCACAGCCCCACTTTGTGGCACTGCATTTACCTCTCCTCTGGTGCTGTGTCTTCAGCTTCAGAGTAGATAAACTTGCTGTTTAAAGCTAATTTCAGCTAAGACAATGTATTAAAATTATAAAAAGAGGCCCAAAAAGTATTGCAATGACTTTCCTTTCTTTCCATTTCACTTCGTTCCTTGATTTCTCATTTCCTTTCCTTTCATGGAATGAGAATTCTTCATTTCATGAAAGGATATCTCAAGATTTCAATGAATAACATCTCATTAAGTTTCAGTTTATTTCACAGCATTTAATTTAATTTCATGTCATTTTATTCCCTTCAATTTCATTGTTTTCATTTCATTTCAGAATTTTCTTTTTCTCAGTTTCTGTGTTTTCCTTTCCTTTCTATCCATTTTGCTTTAATCTGTCATATCTCATTTTATTTTCTTTCATCATGTAAAAATTCCTCATGTCATGACAGGAAATGAAATCTCGATATTTCAATGAATATAATTTCTTGATGTTTCATCTCATTTCAATACACTTCATTTCATTCCATTCCTTTTAATTTATTTCACTTCATTACATAATTTTCTTTTTTTTCCCATTTAATTTCATTATGTTTCATGTCCCTTCTTTTCATTTCACTTCATTCCTTGATTTCTCATTTCCTTTGCTTTCTTGAAATGAGAATTCTTCATTTTGTGAAAGGAAATTATGTCCTGTTATTTCAATTAATGTAATTTCATGAAGTTTCAATTCATTATGTTTCAGTGTCAAAATTTGCAAACTTGCTCTTAAAGAGGACCAAGTTGTGAATGAAAACTAAAACATTTCTTAGTAGTTCTCGCCTCTGGCTACTTCACTTCTGTAACCATTGCACCCATAATTTGTGTCAGGAAAGAAAAAAAACCAGTGGTGATAAGAAATCTGACAAAAATATGAAAAAAAAGTTAGTTTAATCTGAAGAAAACATAATCAGGAGGTGCTGTAGAAGTCATCTGGAAGAACATAAAACCGTGAGAGGAAGAAAATTAACCTCAGCCTTAAAAGCACTGCAGATAGGATAGGAAATTATGATCTTTAATTGTAGCAAGAAAATTCAGAAGAATATGATTTGTTGGTAGTAATGGTGAAAGGTGGGTTGTTTGGGCAACATGCGGAGTCTCTGGTTTTGGCAGTGGTGTGGGGTGTTTGTTTTGTTGCAGTTTTCGTGGGGGATTTTTAAAAATTTTATTTTAAGAACAGGTTTCACAAAGGTCTGTGTGCAATAGCTTTAGACAAGTGATTCTGAGTTGGGATAGAAGAGATCAAGTGAGCTTTCAAAGTCTCTTATTATTCTCCTGAGTGTATGTGAATTTCATACTGGAAGTACTTGCCACACACTTGATATTTCTGTTATCACTTCTTTTTATCTCAGAAAATGGATTGAAAATTCTAAACTGAAAGAAATAAAATTCAAGGTTGTGGAATTCAATCCTATGGTATTGAAAGGAAAAATCAGACAAGATGCATCACGTCCTGAGCTGCTGCAGCCTGTGAGTCAATGAACACCACATAACAAATTGTTAATGTTTTTAATGCTTATTATGGGCTTTAAAATGTCCTAGATCTGTTCCATTTCATGGAGGGAGGTGTGTGTATGTGTCTCTTCCAATGCAAGAATCAATGGCCATGAGATTAAAGTAGTCAGAGTGACAGTCAGCATAAACAAGAGATGTTGCACACTTTTCATATGAGTGCTACGTCTCTAGAATTCCTTGCTGAAAGGTCCTGTGGATGTAAAAATGTACAGGGGTTCAGTTAGGATCGAAGTTCATATTTAGAGAGATCACATCTAGATCAGAAAATCCCTTGAGCTGAAAATAACTGAAAGTTGGGAGGAAGCTTGAAGCAACTGTTCCAGATGCTTGCTCTATTTTTATTTTTCACTGGGCATCTGGTTAGGGCCACGCTGAAGACAGGTGCTGGGTAAAATAGTCTGAATCCTTACGGTTGTTCTTACATTGTCAGCCCCCTTTCCCTCTGCTCTGATCTTCATTGCTGTTGTAGAAGTTGTTAGCCCATGTCTATGTCACCAGTCAAATCATTCCTTTAGAGCTGATTGATGATATTATTAAATTTTGAAGTGTTTGGTGTGATGTATGCTGTAAAAATGCACTAGGAAGAGCACTGGCAGCAGGTCCAGAAAGGTGCTCATTCCTCTCTGCTCTGCGTTGGTGAGGCTGCATCTGAAGTACCATGTCCAATTCTGAGCCCACCAGTATGAGAAACATACGAACTTACTGGGGTGGGTCCAACATGGGCTGCAAAGATGGTTAAAGGGCTGAAGCATCTTTTCTATGAGAGGCTGGAAGAGTTGAGGCTGCTTCAGTCTAGAGAAGACAAGATTCAGGAGGATGTTACCAACGTGTATAAATACTTGAGGGGAGGGACAAGAGACAATGGGCACAAATAACATGAAATTCTCTCTGGGCCAAAGGAAAGACTTTTTAAACCAGGAGTTTAAAAGTCTCGGGTTGCCCAGAGAGACTGTTGGGTCTCCGTCTGTGGACATATTCAGAACACAACTGGGCATGGTCCCTGTCAGCCTGCTCGAGTGGACCCTGCTGCAGAAGGGGGTTGAACAAGATGATCTCGAAATGCCCCTTCCAACCTTAAGGATTCTGTGAGGAAGTAACAGTTTGGGGCTGCATGGTTAGGGCCATAGTAAATAAATAGGGATAAATAATAACGGCAGTAATAGTAATAACATTGGATTTGAGATAGTAGTAGAACTGTGGGGGAGGAAGCAAATGTTCACTGATTAGTGCTCAATGAAAAGAGAAATTCAAACCATCTTAATAGACACAGAAGCCTGAGACTACTGCATTGAACAGCTTTACCATTTAATCCTTATTTTTTCTTTCTGTTTAATAGCTGAACTTTGTTCGATTTTATCTTCCTTTGCTTATCCAGAAACATGAGAAAGTAATATATTTGGATGATGATGTCATTGTTCAAGGTAAGCTCTTGTCTAAAAAGCAGTTTCTGACAGAAGTAAAATCAAAGTCATTGCAGCTTTTACAGACATTTGGAAATACAAGATACAATAGAAGCTGAGGCAGCTGCTAGGAGTGTTGAACTTAGGGAAACTACAAATAATCTGTTTGCTTAAATGAAAGTTTGAGGAAGAACTCACCTGCATATATTTTGAATAATTGTGATCAAAATTGTATGTGGGTTTCATTTTAATTGATTCCAGTCAATTGCTGGAATTGATTCCAGTCAATTGAAAGATACCATGGATTTCACCGAGGTGCTACAATGTTTATTAAGTGTGTGACATGCATTTCCTGCTAGTATTTAAATTCCCACAAATGCTACCAATTCCTTATCCAGAATTGCTGTTCTTGAGAGCAAGAGGAATTTGCTCAAATAAGAGGATTGAAATTCCAAACATTCAGAATATGGGTTTGAGCATCTTCAGCTCAGAATCCAAAGCAATTTGCAGAATCACAATCGAAGATTTCAGCGTTCCTAATCAAGTGGGAGCAGTTAGAAGACATTCAAATCCTGAAAAATTCTTCTCTTTTTTTTCTTATCATCAAAGTAATCTCTTTAGAATTATTTTTTAAAAGATTCATTTTTTGTGTTTTTCTGTTCTGTTTCCCAGATGTAGAGATTTTGTCTGCAGAGCTGTTGTCTTAATATTTGTTTTATCGTATTTTCCTGTTATTTTAAAGCACTTTTTAACCAGAGTGTTGTGCTTTAACGCTGGTGGGCAGCTGAGCACCACACGGGTACTTGTTTACTTTCCCCTCATCCCAGCCCCAGTGGGGTGGGGGAAGAGGAAAGGAAAAACAAAAGCAAGAAAACTCGAGGGTCACAATAATACGAAGGAACAACTCATTGCTTAATAAGCAAAGGATTAGTGGAGTAAGAGAGAAGAAAGGAGAACAAGTCAACTCTGGGGGACAGACTGATGCCCAGCCAGTTCCTGAGCACAAGCTGGCTGCCTACACCTCACCCCTCCTTGCCCCAGCTAGGGCCCAGGGACAACAAAACCATTCTATCTATTCTTGTTAAACATTAAAGGGTTGTTCCAGTGAAAATTTCCTTTGGAAAGGACTGAGTGTGACTACAATAACTTTTTTGGCCTAAATTAGTCTTTGCTGTAAGAACATGAAGACCAGTGAATTTCCACACAGCAGAAGTATATTTCTCCACTGCTTTTCTTCACCTTTTTATAGTTTAGTCTCGCTAGAGGCAGATTTCAGACTGCCTGCACTTAAAAGGATCACTATTTGCTTCTATAAATAGAAGAAAACTTATCTGCTCTACGTGTCTCATTTTAATTTGCCATTGACTTCATATCACTGTTCTCCAACACGGGTGTTTCCAGTGGCAATCTCTGCTTTTTGGTTTTGTTGTTCTGTCATCAATGGGCAGCAGCAATATTTAAGTCTTTGAAAGGTTCCAGGTCTTTATTTAGACTCCAGTTTCATGAGCAGCTCAAGTTGAGCCCACCACTTCCCTGTCACCCCTCCCTGAAGCTGTGTTCACCAGCACTGGGCTTTCTCTTTCCCTGGGGGTGTCAGCTGATGGTGATTGTGGAGCTGCAGGATAAAGGTGCAGTTTCACATTACACCTCATGGTAGGCTGCTGCTGACCAAGTGGCCTCTCCTGTCCCCAGGCAGCTCCTGTTATGTGTGTAACCTGCAGTTGTGCAGCTGCAGAAGCAGCTGATTCAGCTGTTTGACCTGGCAGAAGACCAGCAGTACAAAAAGTAAAAGAGATGAAAGCAAAACTGGAAGCTGTAAGGGGCTGGGATGCAGGCTCACTCGATTGCTGGGGCAGTGCTGTGCTTCCCACCTGCCCTGAAACTCTTCTGGCACACATTGGGTACCTGACAGTCAGGTGGTGAGTGAGGTGTCAGGCATTACATTGTCTCCCTCCACCAGGAAGGAGCTGGGTGGGCTGTGAAGCCAGCAGAGATGGTCAAATGACAGGCACATTTCAATCAGCCATTTCTGGGAAGCCAGGTATCTTCCTAGGAGGTATAAATGCAATAACACCAGGAAAAACCTCATCTGTGCAAGACACTGAGGTGGCACTTTTGTGGGACTTGAAGAGGCTCAGAAAAATTGCCTGTGCCCTCCCTCTCCAAAGACAAGCTCTATGAATGCATAACTTTGTAACCAGGCTTTTTAACAGTCTGATCAGTTTCTGCTGTAGCTGATTTTGGATACCAAAAATGTGATTATATTGAATACCAATGATAATGTCCAAAGATAGACCTTAGGCATCCAGGTGCAGGACTCAAATTTGAAAATGGTCCCATAATACAAAATTGAATATCTGGGCTATCTCTAAAAACTGGTGGGTTTATAAGTAAGATATGAGAACTGATGTTATCCTATCAGCTCTGTAGCAGGGCAGTAGGTGTTGTCTGATACCTGTGACCTTTCTGTAATCAGGTGACATCCAGGAACTCTACGATACTAAGTTAGCTCCTGGGCATGCAGCAGCTTTTTCAGATGATTGTGATCTGCCTTCTACACATGAAATGATTAGAAGTGTAGGGATGCAGGTAAGATGCCATTCTCGAATTCTAATAATGAATATGTTTGCTCATAAGATGATTTTATGTGTTTTCTCCGAAGTGAAAGTTGTATCTATAGATATAGAGAGCTTTGTAATAGTTGTACAGGTAATTAAGGACTTCTTGTAGTAACTCTGTAATGCTGTGCAGAGTTGTTTTCTGTAATAATATGAACCTCTATTGTTTTTTGCATTCTACTAAATTACATTTGCTATTTTGCTATCAGTAGATCATGAGCATTTATAGAACATTTAATGAAGACAGAATGTATGATATTATTTGGGAATGAAACCTAGGAAAACAAGTTTTGAGGCTAATTCCTGAGCTGAGTTCCCCAGAACTGTCAGTGCATCCCTCTAGCATTACAGCAGTACAATTGTGATGCTGCATCGTTTAGTGGGCTGTCAAAAGACAAATGTAACGAGAGAAAAGCCTTATCAAGCTTCCATGGTAGAATATGCTGGAAAAAGTAATTTAGTATCTGGAAGTATCCTGCCTTACAGCCTTGGCATATGGAAATCATGACAGGTAGCCACCATCTAGAAACTCAACTTCGGGAGAGCATACTTAGTTTCCCTCTCAGTGATAGTGAGGTGCATTTACATGCATCTTTATAGGGATTCGTAGGGGATGAACATATTTTTTTTTTTATTTCTTAGAACACATACATGGGATTCCTGGACTACAGAAAGCAAGCCATTAGAGATCTTGGCATCAGCCCCAGCACCTGCTCCTTTAATCCTGGAGTAATTGTTGCTAACGTGACTGAATGGAAACATCAGCGGATCACAAAGCAGTTGGAAAAGTGGATGCAAAGAAATGTGGAGTATGTGTAGAAATCTAGCTTTGCACTCTACTTTTAATGCTTGGTTTACAGTTTTACTTTCTGTTTAAAAGCTCTTACAGGTTTGTTTGGTTTGTTTTTTTTTTTTTATCTCCAAGCAGTCTTTCTTTCAAGATCTTTTCAAGGGAAGTACCTCATGTTCTAGCATTTCCATCTGTTTAAATCTGACCAATTCTGTACCAGGAAATGGCCACTTGGAATTTTAGTCTTATGTTTAATCACAAACCACACTTAATCCTGAGGGACACTGAGAACATATGGTTCTCATTTTGGGTGACCAGCTCAGCCTGAGATGAAGCCACTGAATGATCTTCCCTTCCTGAGGCTGGCTTAAAGGAGGAATGTTTCCTTATTTGTGTGGGGACTCTCCTGTTCTAGTGTCAGCCAAGCTGTGACTGGACATTATCTCTTTTTTAATACCAATAAAACCCACTTTTTTTTCTCTAGTTGAATGAAATTTTCCATTATATCTTTATGTTTTTGACCATGAATGAGCTGTGGCACAATCACCATTTTTAAAATTAGTTTCCTGTTAACCTGTGTCTGAAAACCTGGTGTTTATTTTCTTTCTCTGCAAAGGATTAAATTTAAGTTTAGTAAGATAAAATTGACAAGGAATAATTTGAGCTATTGTGCTGTGTCCATTACTTGTTAGTTTCAATGAACAGAGGAGGTACATGAATGGGACGTGTCTGAGTGAGTGAGAAGCTAAATGCTTTTCTATTACTCTACTTATGTAACATTCTGACACACTATTGCTGTGCTCTTGAGGAGATTTTAAGAGTAAAGCCTCCATTAATATTACTGCAAATTTGATCTATAAAGTTGATTTTACGCGTTAACAACACATTCATGCTCATTTTAGCTGGATTTTGAAATGGTAGTGAAAAGAATTGCCTAGCAGTTGAAACCCACTTTTGAGGGGAGGTTATGATTTTATTGTTCTGTAGCCTCTCAGCATCTCTTGCTGATTCCCAAGTTTCCTCCGCATTGGATCAGGTGGGTGGCACAGTGACTCATAGGTGGGGTGGCTTTGCCCATGTGCCAACTGGTCAGCAGGGCCATCAGCACACTGTGGTCAGACATCAGGCTGCCTCCTCCCAGTGCCTCCTCTTACCATGGTTAGGCTTGATCTAGCCCTGGATTTATCACAGAATTCACAGGAAACTGATACTCTTTAGATATTAATTTATGCGGACTAGGCCTTGACAAAATCCAGCTGGAGGTTAATTTATAGGTCTGAAAGCTGGGGGAGGGAGAAAGGGGAAGAAAGAGGGAATTAAAAATGTGGAAAAATGAACATTTTCTTAAAAACCAGGCTAAATTGTTTGATTGCTTTATGTTGACAGCTTTTCCCTACAGTTAACTTTGTCAGCCTTGAGAACTATATTCTGTGTGTAGAAAAAATTGGTTTCATGTTGCGTCTGACTCCTGTTTTACTTGAGCAACAATTCACTCCATGGGAATTGGAGTTGCGAATATAATCAATTAACAGCACAAGGAAGGAGTATGCTGAAAATTGATGTGTTCAAAATGATTTTGAATTTTGTCAGATACTTATTTTTAATCTTCTGCCTTTTGTACTAAAGATTCCTTGAGGTTTTGAACATACTGTTTTGTTTTTCCTTTTGCAGGGAAAACCTCTACAGCAGCACCCTTGGGGGAGGCGTGGCAACCTCTCCAATGCTGATTGTATTTCATGGAAAGCATTCCTCTATCAATCCTATGTGGCACATAAGGCATCTTGGTAAGTTTAATTTCTCACCATTTGCAAGTTCGAACTAAAGTGACTTTGTGAGATTCCAGCACAGGACCTCACATGACTTTACCTCATGCACCACTTACATGGAAAGAATATATGCAATATCTGAATACAGTGAGAGACTGAAAAAAATCAGTCTATTTCTAGGTGCAGTGGAAGAAAATGGGAGGCCTGGCAGTGTTTGTTGTCAGCATTCTGGAGGATGCAGTTACCTTTCACGTGGGAATGGTGAACTACCCTAGGGAAAACAAAATGGCTTAGATGGTATGGTAAAATGAATAGACTTTATTTTGTTTTTAATCCCAGCTATGCCAAGATGTTAAAAGAGGAAACTCTGAGAGAGGAAACTTGCTGAGATTTTTTGCTGATGCAACATATAAGAGGCATCAAGCTGAAAAAAGCTTCTCTATCATGCAACTAACTAGTTGTAAATTAACATGAAACCATACTAATCAGAGTTCTGAAAAAAAGTCACCTGAATTTAACTCACTCTATAGTGTCTTCCATTATCAAAAACTGCATTTTTCAATTTTTTCTTTTTTAAATCTACCCATGTAGGTTGGAGTCCTGATGCCCGTTACTCAGAGCAATTTCTTCAAGAAGCTAAATTACTTCACTGGAATGGGAGATACAAACCTTGGGACTATCCCAGTGTCCACACTGATCTCTGGGAAAACTGGTTTATTCCTGACCCTTCAGGGAAGTTCAAATTAACTCGTCCTGATAGCTGATACTGAAATACTGCAAAATGTAGTGTATGGGAAGCATTTAATAGTTCGAGATGCAACATGTTGTATGATTAATTGATTTTAGAAAACAAAGTATTTGTTAAAAATATGACAACCTGACCATCAGTTTTGTGTGCTTATGGCAGGAGAGGGAAGCTGGAGTGACCAGTACACAGTTCAGATTATCCTGACTTTCATGTAAGGTGAGGAAACAAGATTACTTGACAATGAAGTATTTTCATTAAACACTTACAGAGGTGAAATTCAGTGCCAGACAGTGTGCTTTAATTGAAGGTCTTTCTAAGTAAGATTCCAATGTTTTCTGGTAGAAAAATCTACACAGGAGATAGCTGCAGTATTATGTACAAGAAGTGTTTCGTTATCTAGCCCACATTAAACAGCCTGAAATGAAAACTTGGGCACATGTTACTGAGTTCTGTTGTGTGGTGACTCTCTTCTGTGGCATTTCTGTGTGTGACACACCCTGTAGTGCACTTAGTAAGATGCAAAAACACATTCCAATACAATGCAGTACAATTCCTGATTTTATTGTGAAACATTGAGAGATTTAAGACAGATTAAGAATTTCTGTATTACTGTAACAAAAAGAGCACCAGTTTTGAAGGAGAACACAGAATTGCAGTATTTAGTGGAATGGTCATTGTACACTCTAATGTATTTTATACCCAGATACCCAAGTGGGTGATTCCATTAAGGAAGAGACCTTTCCCTTCCAATCAAACAGGATAGCCTTTCAGGAGTTACATCCTACTCTGCTACATACTCAGCAGTGCTAATTTCATGCTTCTAATTTTGTTGAAAATAAAACTGAATTGTAACAAATCCCTGATGCAAGATACTTTGAGCACCTGCAGGAAAACATCCATGTAAACAGCAATACATGATACAGTACACTTTAAATAACAGACAAGACAAGTCCTATACCTTTCTGACAATATGTGGAACAGCTTTATGCTGCAGCTAATAAACACAATCAGAATCGTAATGCACACTCTCTTGATTTAGGATGCTCAGAATTAAGCCACATAATTTGGGAAGAAACTGTAAACATCATGCCTACCTCACAACAGGTTGAGAGTGTGTGATCTCTGTAAGAGCTGTTACAGCAGGATTAGAACCTACACTAACCAGTTACACACAATTGACAACTGGCTGTGAAGAGAGGATAAATCACGCTGGTACAGGAATCTCTGGCCAGCGTGGAGTGCAGAGATACTGTTTGTATCTGTTTTCAAGTATGTGAAGCACCAACTGTCATAAGATCATCAAAACTTTAGTGTTTTGATCAGCTTATTGCTTTTACTTCATCTTTTCCTCACATTATAAAAGAGGGAAAGAAGATGAGAGTTAGGCACCAGGATGGAATCTCATTTCTTTCTCAGTCTAATATTGGCCAAAAATGTGTATCATTTAGGCAAATTCCTCAGAAGAGAGCTATAGTTTCTACAGACAACTTCTTATTTATGGAACAGCTGCCCCTATATTCAACTCAGTATTTTTTACTTTGAAGAGGAATAAAAAGGGAACACCCCCTAAGGTCCTACAGATTGAAGAGAACTTCATGTTAAAAACTGCTAAATTGCAAATCTCTTTCACCCTTTATAATTGTACATGATGTAAATAACGTAGCTGTACACGATTTTTAAAGAGAATGCAGTCTTTCAATTCTCTGTCATGTCCAAAGGGGTTATCTCCTGCTAAAGGTCAGGTGAAGGGACTAACTACATGGAAACGACGGAGTTTAATTGCCACAGAATTCAAGAACTACCACTGCTGTTTGTTTTTTGTTTTTTTAAGGAATTCCAGTTTCTTACATTGGAATTTACGGGGGAAAGAGATGAAGTGGTAGGGAAACCTTATCCTAAGACAGCTCAGCTAGAATATTTAGGCCCTGTCCTGTGTGACACAAATTTTCCTCCCCAGTGTTGTGACTTGAGACGATGTCTTCACTCCCTTCATCCTGAATATGATCCACTCACTGAACAGAGAGAGCTCTTTCGTCCACCCGGAAGACAGCACTCACAGCTGCAGAACACAACTTTCTACACTTCTTAAGACAGTAAAAGGCAGGCTTAAAAAGCACCATTTCCGTAACTGTGCATGATTAAAAACACCGCTTCACATAAGGTAATGGTACACTTTCCATTTTCCCCTTTGGATATAAAAGTACTATGAGATATCCAAATATTGAGGCATCAGTAAAAAGTATACTGCTGCTGTTACTACCACATTACCATTTAAGGAATAAAATCAACGCCCCAAAGAAATCTTCACAAATGAGAAAGCAATTTGTCAAAAACTGCAAGAAATGGTATACATTAAATATAAAACTCATATACAAAAAACGGCTCACTTTTTTTTAAAAAGTTTGGACAGTTCCTTAAAATTATCTAGTTCATTGAGTTCAGCCTACCACACACTTACTTTGGACTATAATAAAATAACTAGGAGAGATAAAATACTATTCAAATGCTTCAGTTGGAGAACCGAGGTACCAATCTTGATGACTGCATTAAAACTGCAGCATGTGTGCATAGCCCAGAAGGAACAGCTCCTACACGCTGCTTCCCTCCTCTTCCCGTGCCATACCAGCACTGAACTCCGGAATCTGGTCTGCAAAGGACTGTGTCATCCACTGTCCATTAGGAACTTCACCGAAGGACGACCCTTCACAGTACTGCGGATTGTCTCCTGCCGAACAAACAAAAATCACACCGTGTTTAAAAGCAGTTTTGACACCACGGCGTCTTTGTCCCCAGCAATGGCTGCAGACTGAATGCCCCAAGCACTTTACCAGTTCCATTTGAAGAGAAGCTGCACTGTTCAGTGTCATACGGTGCACGGTCACAGTAAGCTCCTCCATATGCTGCTTCATAGCCTGGGTCATACTTTTCTTCTTTGACAGCCATCTTTTTAGCATCCTCTGCAGAAACAGAACACCTCAAGCATTAATATTTAGAATAAAAATTATCAAAGTGCACTTTTATCAGGAAACACTTGAAAAGCAGCCACAAATTCTGTAAGATAATCCCTGCTGCCCTTAGGTAATTCAGGCTGTACTAAAGAGAGTGGAATCTGTAATTCCATACCACAGAGTTTAGAGAAGATGACATATCTCCCCCCTCCCCATTAAACTTTATTTCTTTCTGCTTAGGAAACTGCTAGCTGTATTGTACATTACATTACATTTTAAGGAAATGTTAACAAAATAACAACAATACCTTGTGCAAGTTGCAAGTCAAATGTGTACTGCACCTCCTGCACATCTGTGTTGGGTGTGATGCCTTTCAGTTGGTCCCTTAAGTCCTTCAGCTTTATGTAATAATGAACTTTATCTTGTGCCCGAGGAAACTGAGCACATCTTGCGCTGGATGATGGCATAACGTAGCAGAGCTTGAGACAAAGAGCAAGAAACACAGCATTACTGATCCCTGAGCTATGAGTTAATACTTAGTGCATTCAGAACAACTTAACAGTTAAGCTCACTGTTTTAACCATTTGTACAAACTTCAACTAATGCCACAGGTGGTTATGGAAGGGGCTAAAAGAAGTCTTTCATTTTTCTTGGCCAGACATCTGTCTTGCCTGGCAGACAGGGGCTGATTACCAGCTGCTAAGTGTGGACAATTTTCACCAGCTATTTATGTGCTGCAGGAGAAGCAGTAACCACGTGTGTTGCAGGAGAGCAGAGCACACCCCAGAGCTCCCTCAGCAAGCAGAGCTCTGAGCCATGGGATAAAGGAGTATGTGACAGCATGCAAAGAGCCCAAACCAGTGAGGGAGGCACCACAGGTTAATCAGCCTGGCTTCTTGGCCAAGTGCATCTGCATCACGTACACCAGGCTGTGAAATTGTAGTTAATACAGCTGGAGCCAACTTCAGTGTTTCTATCTCTGCCAACAGCCCTAACTAAAGATATCAAGTTAGTTCAGGACAAACAGACTGTATTCAATACTTCTATTACCATGCAGTATTTATGAACAAGTACCAGTCAAGGGGATTATTTCTTTTTCTTACAAATACATCTACTGCAGAAGTCCTTAAGAACTACTTAAGAAGCAAGCACTTTATCCAATGGTTCTTCAGGCTCTAATAGCAACACTTCCACCTTTAGAGAAAGACTGCTGAAACTTGCAGCACTAGTAAATGAGGATAGAAATAAGAAGAAAAACAATCCAAACTTTTGAACTGACAAAGTAATGAAGCTTTAGAATACGCTACCTTGGCAAGTAGTGTAATTGCCTTTGCTTTAACTTGTTTATAAGAACATGTTAAACAAACCAATTTATAATGATACATAGCTGGTCCCTTGAGATATTTTCCAGCACTAGATGTCTATGACTAATGCACTCTTCATCAAATTGCTTGTTTTATCTTAAGTATCCAACTTAACTTCAAACTGCAGATCAGCTTAAGGAGACCCAGCCTGATGGAAGCGCTGGGGCATGCCCAGATCCAGCAACGCTGAAGGGCCGCGTGCAATGGCACAAGGATGGACTTGCTGTTCTTTCTCCCCCACTGTGGTACTGGATGGGCATGGTCAGTATCAAAATACAGTAATACAAATATCCAGGGAATTGGACACAGGGGATCAGATGAAAATTATCATAAAAGCAGGCATGTGTTGCTTGTATTTTAGGTAGTCCTCAGAGAATGCACCAACCTACTAACTGTAACACACCATTTCTCAAATGAAGTCTGCAAGTGTGAAGACGCTGCATTAAAGATGTGTCTGAAAATTGCACTACTCCCCTTTCTCTATTTAAGTAAAAGCCTTTCACACCTCTTGTACTTTGGTCAAACTGGTGTTATCCCAAGTGTATGCAAGGCCTGAGATTTCATTAGTTTTTAAATAATCAAAATGGAGCGCCCTGGTTTTGTTTCTGTCTCAATACTTACAGTTTCTGTATCTGGCACTTTGTGTGGCTGAAGCCCAAATTCCAAGTTCTTAACTTTAATTCCAAAAACTTCCTTACTAAAAATTTCATAAATACCTAAAATGAAAAGATAGGATAAGTGGGGAAAAAAAAAGCTACTGACAGAAAAAAATTCATCTAAAAGTAAAAGTTCTCACATTTTCCATTGAAAGCTGCTATACGAGGTTTATACTTTTGTAACTTCTGCATCAGAATTCGCCCTCCTTCCCGAAACTCTTTGCTAAAAGACAAAGTACTCAAAATTATAATCACAACTATTAATTCATTAACAAGCCTGATATTCCCCCTTGTTGCCCTACCTGGAGAGGTCTTTGCTTCCAGGTGTTGTCCTTTCAACCATGTTTGTAAATCCAATCCCATATTTATGTGGCAAGGTGTGGTCATCCATGTGGTTCAGCTGTTCATTACTTAGACCAGACATGAAGAGACACTTCCCTGTGAAGTAGGAAGACAGATATGTATTTGCCTTTTTCCAAGGAAAAAACAAAACAGAACCAAAAAACTCACTCAACTATTGGAGTACTGGAATGCTAAAGGAAGAATCTATTTTAACAAAGTATCAGTTAATCTGGGAAGACTAATGTCCTAGCCAGAAAGGTTTAAAATAGCCAATATTACTTTACCTCCTCCAAGAGGGCAGAAAGGCCCTAGTGAACAGGAATTCCTCATCATGATTGTGGAAACCAGTCTTTTATTCCAAAAGCTCAGTACAGAGCTTTAGAGTTTGTGATTCACTTAGGCAGTGATCAATATTTTGGATTTTGAGGGAAAGAATGTGGCAAATACAATGTGTCAGCTTTCTTTTACAACCTTGCCATTGCTGCTCCTTGCACTGGCTCTCTCTGACAGAACCTGCTGACATCTTGAGTTCATATTTAGCATACAAAAATCCCTCTCTGAATAAAAAAACCCCAGCCAACCAAAATCCAGGAGAAAAACAAAACCCAAGCAAGTTTAATTAAAATGCCACAAGTTCTAACAAAGTTCTGCAAATGTTAAAAGAAGAAAGGAAAACAAAAACGTACAAAAATGGTTTCCAGGTCCAGGGTAATGATGTCCTTTGTAAGCTGCCATCAGGCCAGGGTTTATGCCAATCTACAAAGATACCAGACCATTTTAACAATGACAACATGGCTTGCTAGTCAAGAATTTAATCAAGTTACAGTAAGGGTGTTTATTCAATTCTCTCTAAGTTACAGTTAATAAACAAAACTGTGTTAATGGCACCTTCTATCACTATTTGAAAAAACTGACAATTTTGCAGCAGTGCCTCGTTTAGATGTGCAATGTCAAAAGAGAAGCTCAGAGGGTGCAGAGCTTCCAGGAAATTAAGCACTGAGTTATGGTCTCTCATGACTCTGCATTAAACGTGAGCCTTAGTTTTCTCAGAAATTAGGCCTAAGTTACTACAGCTTTAACAGGAAATGCAAAGCAGCTCTACATACAGGAAAGAGTTTATGTACTTTATCTTGCAAGATCTTGCCATATAAGCAATATAGATAAGTAAGCAGAAAGAATGTAAATCATATACAAGACTTTTCTACCTAATCTTGTAACTTTGAGTTACTCACTATCACAATGTCCAGATCAAAGGTCAAAATATCAGGCAAAGTCTTGGTCAGAAGTTCAGCTTCAGATACACCATTGAAACGGTCCACTTTTCTTTTGACTTTAAAAGTATCTGTGATCTTTTCTTGTTTGCCTTTTGACTTGGCTGGTTTTTCTTTTTTAGCAGCAGGCTTTTTGGGTTGCTTTGGCTCAGTTGCTTTGGCTTTTCTTTTCCTTCCTCCTTTTTTAACTTCTGAAACACAGAACAAATATTCTTTTTATACATTTCCAATGTTGCAGTGTGGATATTCAAAAAGACTCAGCTAAATGTACGGACACAGAAAGAAATCAAAGAGGTAAATTTACCTTCGAAACTCATTAATTTAAACAACACACTTGAAGCTTCCTCATCTTCTGGCTCATAAAAGTTTAGAGATTCAGGCAGCACAGGCACTGGTCATGACATGAGCACCACGAGATTGCTCTCTCTCTCTCTGTGTTCTTTAATAATACTGATCTGCAGAACAGTGTCACTTTCCAGCAGTTTGTATTTGTTTTAATAAGCCACACTAAACTAAACAATTCTTAGTACATGCAACCAATTCCCTGCCTGTGATTACTACAGCAAACTAAGCAACCATTCAAACAAAAATATTTCAAATCAACATTATTATACTGTACTTCTCTTGCAGAAAGTAAAAAAAAAAAGAAGTATTCTGAAGGTAGAATTCTAAAAAACTCTTCTCTAACATAACATTAAAATCCACGACTTTTGCTAAAATGATGCATTAACCTACTGAAAAAAAAATCTGCTTTTCTTGGAACAAGATAACTGTGTGAGACTGAACAATGTGAATACATTCACATGAGTTTACCTCTTTTCTTTTTAATTGTCTGTTAAAACATGTTTCTTAAAGAACACAACTAATCAATACTTCCACAGAGAGCACCAAGAAAAGAAAATCCAATAGGTCCAAGGAATCTGTTTAAGAGCAATATTTTTTTTCCCAATCAATCACCCACACTTCAGCTCACTGGCACAGCGCAGTCAGGCTACCTTTTGGAGGCTCCTGAGCAATGTTTGGCTCTGGAATGCCCTCTAGAGTCGGTTGCTCAGTCATCATTTCCATGTTGGGCACTGCAGTCATCATCTGATGGAAGGGAAACGAGTAAAATGCTTGAGCTTGCTGAAGATATGCGTAGTACCTTAGAGAGGGAGAAGGAGAGAAATAATTAATCAACAATTTAGAAATGTACCAAACAGAATGTAAACATCAAACTTTATCAAGGCTGGCATGTACTGCACTTATACTCTCTGATGGCTCTATAACAAGGCACTAAATTATCCACACCATTGATGCAGTCCAGCTGCTTGGCTGGGATCAGTTAACCCCAGCACTAACAGCACAGTTCTCTTGTGATTGCTATGATGTGGAATTAACACAGCATTTGTAAGAGAAGTGTAGAGCTTTTTTCTTTTTTTTTTTTTGGAAAAACACTGTGCCACACATTTCCAAAGCAAACTGTCTATCAAACAGACCAACAATTTACAATGCATATTGAGCTAAAACTCTCTGGACTTCCATAAGTTTCCAAAATTTTAGATTATTTTAATGTTGTGTCAGTTGCTTGATCATCTGCTGGATGAATCATTCAGGGCTATAAGGCATTAAGAATACACACAGCACTTGTTACTATGCAGATTATTAAACAGCTCTAACAAATTGTGTGGCAGACGTTGTCCAGTTATCACACACTGGATCCCAACACAAACATTGCACTAATTCTACATGGAAGTATTCACACACACAAAGGCTCTTTCTATGCACAAAGACATTTTTCCATAGACAGCTCCCTCACTCCACACATTTATTAGTCATATACAGCCCTCACACCCATTTCTGCTTTATACTGTCACTCCCTTCTACCTACGCAGACACCTTCTTCTCCATGGATTCTACTGCCTTACAAATACATAGAAAGGACGTCGTGAACAGTAGATTGTCAGGAAATAATCTTATCATTTCAGAGTTATAATTAAAAGCACCAAATAATTTCTAGACATAGAGATACTTGTCCAAGAAGGCCAGTGGCAGCCTGTATTAGCAATAGTGTGGTCAGCAGGACCAGGGCAGGGATTGTCCCCCTGAGCTCGGCACTGCTGAGGCCACATCTTGAGTGCTGTGTTCAGTTTTGGGCCTCTCACTACAAGAAGGTGCTGGAGCTTGTCCAGAGAAGGGGAACGGAGCTGGGGAAAGGTCTGGAGCAGCTGAGGGAGCTGGGGATGTTTATCCTGGAGAAAAGGAAGCTCAGGGGTGACCTTAGGAAAGGAGGTTGAAATTGGGTTGGTCTCAACCAATTGGGTTGGTCTCAACCTCAAGCAACAAGTGACAGGACAAGAGGAAATGGCCTCACATTGTGCCAGGGTAGGTTTAGACTGGATATCAGGACAAATTTCTTCATGGAAAGAGTTGTTAACCATGGGAATAGGCTGCCCAGGGAACTGTCTGAGACACCACCCCAGAGGTATTTAAAAGCTGTGGTAGATGTGTAGGTTTAGGGTTTAGTGATGGGCTTGGCAGTGCTGGGTTAGTGGTTGGATTCAATGGTCTTAGAGGTCTTATCCAGCATAAATGATTCTGATGTTAAATTTCTCAAAACAAGGGACCATTCCCTACTACACAATGGGTTTTTAAGAAACCCACTGTAAATCATACTTATGCCAGAAGGATCCAGAGTCTTGTGATCAAGCCACTGATTTTAACCCAAATATCTATCCTGAAACAAGGAAAATAAATAGGAACAAAGGTCTGATTCCCAAAGAAGTTGCCTAACAAAGCTACGGCAGATTTTCAGAGTACAGGGAATACCTCAAACCCTCTGCTGGAAGAGTTCAATTTTATATAAAATACTTGTGCAGTTAATGAACCAAACAAAACTGATTTTCAGATCTGTATTGAGAAACACATGAGAAACTGAGACATGCAGAATCCAGTTCATAACGTAATAGAAGCTTAATCATACAGAGCAGAAGAACAGAGTGAGTAAGAAAAATGTGAAAGCATCTAACCTAAAACCAGATGTCTTTTTGTAATACAGACCTTCTTGGTTTTTGTGTCTATAAAGTCTTCTTCTAGTAAAGGGAATAAAATTCCCTTTGAACAGAGAAAAAATTTGCACCATACCACAAACAAGTCCTCTAGCCACTTGCTAATGAGATGAAAGTGAAGTTTTACCCCCACCTCTAAGTTTCCCATATATTTTAGGTCAGGTTTCTTGCGTGGGTTCAGAAATACATTTGTTTTGTTATTTATGTATATGTATTATAGAACATTTAAATAAGTATTTTCAGTATCACGAGGAAAAGGTAGTGATTTGTTCCTCCCCCCGCTTCGGTTCATGATTTGTTCCTCTCCCCCTCCCCCCTTCAGTTCATGCTAAAAACAAAGGGGGAAAAAAAAGAAAAAGCTAGAGAAAAAGATATGCTCATTGGAACAAAACCAGGTATTAAGTAATTTTCAAATCCCCCTCGGGACAGAGACACGATCGCGTCCCACACTTCCCAAGGCCGCCGCGCTCCCCGAGCCGCGGGCCCGGGACCCTCAGAGCCCCGGGAGCGCCTCCCCTCCCTCTTTGTGCCCAGGGGAAGGGGACAGAGGCGGCCGCCACGGCCCGGCGCCGGCTCCACGGGCCGTGGGATGCGGGGAAGGAGGGGAAGGACAACGGGCGATCCCCACCGCGAGGCCCGAGCGCGGCTGCGGGCGGCCGCCGGTACCTNGGCCGAGCCCCCGGACCGCTGCGCGGGCGCTGTGTCGCGACTCACCCCGCCTGCCGCGATACTCCCTGGCGAGGGCGGGCCTCGGCACTCGCTTCCCTCTTCCCTCTTCCCTTTTCCCTTCCCTTGCCGGCGGCGGCGGCCGGGATGACGCACGTCCGGCATAGGGCCCGCCCCCGCAGCCATGCCCGCCGGCGTACCCTGGCCTACCTACCTGCGGGCGCTGGGGGCCAGCATGCTGGCCATGCTCTCGGGGGCCGAGGTCGTGCACAGGTACTACAGGCCTGACCTTGTAAGTGCTCGGGGGGTCCCGGTCGCTGGTAGCGTGTGTGCGGGATGGAGTGTCTGCTGGAGAGGCTGTGCCTCGGAAAGGTCTCTGGCCTGGCGGTGGACAGAGATCAGCCTCTACAGAGGCGCTGGCCAGCCAGCCGGCACTTCACTGTGTCCGGTTCTGGGCTCCTCAGTACAAGAAAGACAAGGAGCTAATGGAGCGGGTCCAGTGGAGGGTCACAAAGATGATGCAGGGTCTTGAGCATCTCTTGGGAGAGACGACTGAGAGGGGATCTCATTAATGCATACAAATGCCTCAGAGGTGCGTGCCAAAGAGGATGGTGCCAGACTCTTTTCAGTGGTGCCCAGCGACAGGATGAGGAGTAAAGGCCACGAGCTAAAACACAAGAAGTTTCACCTCAACATGAGGAAGAACTTCTTTCCATTGAGGGTGGCACAGCCCTGGAGCAGGCTGCCCTGGGAGGTCATGGAGTCTCCCTCTCTGGACACATTCCAAACTCACCTGGACGCGTTCCTGTGTGACCTGCTCTAGGTGACCCCGCTTGGCAGGGGGCTTGGACTGGATGATCTCTAGAGGTCCCTTCCAACCCTAACAATTCTGTGATTCTGGGACTTCTCTGGGGAGTCGCCTCCACTCTGGCGACATGGTACCATGTGTCCAGAAGGGGTCTCTGCTGTGAGAAGCTGGATTTTGAAAAGAGTGTGCAAAAGTGACGAGAAGGGGCTCTGCTAGATTTAAATAGACTGTGTTTCCTTCAGTAACAGAAATGAAGACGACCAAAAGTTGACATTAAAAATGGCGACAGATAAGGCTGTCAAAATTACAGTCACAGGACTAAACTCTAAATGAAACCATCCGCCAGGGATAATAATGGTTGGTTTAGCCTCTCAGAGGCCTGAAATGGAAGCTTTCTCTCATCCTCCTACTCGTGTATATTTCTTGGGTTTTTTAATTCTCTGTGCTATTTTCGAATGAGAAATAAGTTTAAAAAAATTACCATGCTTGAGGTGTCACATCAAAATTTAAGCAATGAGGCTTAAATCATTGATAGATGCATTAGAATGTTTGTATTTTAGTAGTCTCTACTGTAGCCTTTCTTACAGGCAAACAGACATATTTATTCGGAATGGTCGAATGATCTATACCTCTAAAGTAGCATGAATTTTGAGAGGATACAGTTCTTGAAATGTTATGTTACCTGGATCCTTTCTAAAATTTCATCTCCAGTTTCAGTGCTTAATTTCTAATTAATTAGAATCCTGTCTATCAGGACAGTAGAGGCAGTGAAACTTTTTCTTCTGTCACCAAGAATATGTGTGGAAGCTTCAGCTGTGCTAGAACGTCTCTACCAAACTCACTTTAATGGCAAAAAGCAGCTTTGCTCCTGTAAAACGAACTGTCCATTCTTCCTTTCATCTAGTTTTTTTTTTTCAAATTATATTTTGCTACTTTAACATAAGTCAAATTACAAAAAGGTAATAATTCTTAAGGTGTTTTGCATGTAGGCATTATATTCCGCTCAGAAGAGGGCGGCAAAATCACACTTTAGCTGTCATGCTCTTACAGAGTAAGCTCATTTACTGTTTGGGGAGTTTAGTTTTTCCTCTGTCACAGCACTGACGTCTTTCTCTGTTTTTAACAGAGCATACCTGAAATACCTCCTAAGCCTGGAGAACTGAAAACAGAACTGTTGGGTCTAAAAGAAAGATCAAGTGAACTTCAGACTTCACAACAGTGACCAAAGTTTGTTTTCATTGTGAAAACTAGAACTGATAAAATATTTATTCAACTGTTTAAGTTGCAGAAATACATATGTGAAATACTGTGCTCCTGTAATGCTTTTTTGCTTTCCTTTAAGCAGAGTTGCAGGCAGCATTAAAAATAAACACACAGTGAATGCCGTTGGTAAAAGTCCCATCCGTTGTATGCCAAAATGCTTGTGAGTTCTTAAAATCTCAATTGCATTGTAAGTATCTTTCAGAATAAAGGATCAAACCATGACAAAGCTGTATCACTGACAGGAAATCTGCTTTGGTCCTCTGTAAGGCTGGAATCTCACAGCTTGGTCATCTTAGTTAAAATGGGGCAAATACGTACAGATTACACTGAAATCATATTTATTTGTGCTCTGTTTGGGCATCTTCATCTGTCTATGGCTGCTTTTCATAGCTGTAGATATGCAAAACTCTGAAATAACAAGTTCAGGTTTACCTTTCAGTCTGGAAATAGAATCACCGTGAATCTCTTGCACCAGGAACTTGAAGATGCAGAGTCAACATCCTGCAAAGATAGCTCAACAGCCCAGTTTTGAATGGTACAATATAGAGCTTGGGAAGGTTGGGATTGCTTTCCCTTGAGAAAGATGCCAGGACAAAGCACAGGCTTCATCCTCAGTTCTCACTTCGGTTTGACTCATAAAAAACACAGTCTGACATTACCCATTAAGGAAACAAAAAGCTCCCTAATTCCTACTGCCAAAGTACTTAGAAGTCTTGTAAGAGCAGAGGGATCCAGAAATGATCACTGAAAGTGCTACATTTACATCAGTTCTGGCTATGAAGCTATTATTTTATTTATGCCTGCATAAACTAGAGTGGTTTTCCTAGGAAGAAATGTTTATAGTTCTTACGCATGTGTATGTATCTGCTCTCACCAAGTTTTATAGCTCCGCTCCTGCTCTTGTGTGCCCTTATTGTGTAACTAGATCACATCCTCTCTCTCAGGCACCTTTATCAATGACAGAGGGAGAAAGGCTCTAGTAAAACACAGATGTTAAGCCCACACAAAATCTATCAATGAGAGCGTCTTAATAGGTCCACTGCTGGTGAGAAGATTTTTTCTTTTATTGCACCTAAACAAAGCTGAGATTGGCAGCCTTCCACATCAGCAGAAGATAAAGTTTATTGAAGAGAAAATGGGACAGTTCAGCAGTATTTTGTTTCTGTTTTGACTGGGGCAGGAACAGCAGTTTTTGGATGATCCCTTTAACAAGCCAGAATTCACCAGCCTCTGCACTGTTACTCACGCTTTGTCAGATCATCACCTCTTATGTTGTTGATTTCTGACACGAAAGATACATTTCTCTCTATTTTCTAAATGGTTTTTCAGATCTAAAGGCTGCAGAGGGAAGTTTCTACTAATTAGGCTTGGATTTCTAAGTGTATCTTGCTGCTACTGGAAACTGCTCAGCCTGTTCTAGCACCGAGGGAAACGTCCTTATTAGTGCCCCATCTAGGAACAGCAAAGCTGACAATGCACAAAGTTTTAACAGCAGAGGTGACAGCCCCAGAATGAGCATAACTGAAGCACTGAGAGTAATGGGAGACGCTTCCAGTGCTGACACAAAAAAAGTAAACTTACACATGCATTTTGTGCTTATTAATAGCAAACACTTGTCACTCCAGGGTGTGGAGAAAGCAGCTGGACCACAGCTATGTTGCACATGATACCCTCAGCTGAAGTATGTAAAGAAGAACAAAGCATGACTCTCAAGTGTGCTCTTTATTATTTCTGAAATATAATCAAGTTTTGTCACCCTCAAACCAATCAAAGCGAGGAGAACTTCAGCTGTACAACAGAACAAAGGTTGCTTAAATCTACAAGTAATTTACAAACTAAGAGTACTGGAGGCCACCCTACACTTCCAACATTCCCCTTTGGTTTGTTAGGCAAAATCATTCCCAACGATACAGGAGGTATGAGCAACCTTTGCTACTGAAGAGGTCAAATAGAGAGGTGTGGGTAGTAATGATACTTTTCTGAGTGTATCACTAAAAAGAAGTGATACTTCAGGAGGTTGGTTGCTACAGAGCACAAAGTTGCACTGCTATAGGAAGTGGAAAGTGCTCCAAGAAATGGTGCACGTGCCCTGTTTAATAACTTACTGCCAAAGACTGCTACTAAAGCTGACCCTGGCAGCTGCTGCTGCTTGGGGGGTTAGACCACTCAGCCTGGGCCAGTAACAAAAGGCTCTTCTCTAGGATATCACAGCAGTGAGCAAAACAAGAACCTCTCCCAAAACAAGCTTCCTTTCCTCAGTGTCTCAAACAGCATACTTCGATACAACTCTCTAACCCCTAATAGAATAACTACACTGATACATTGGCATATGTTGGGCAATATAGAAGCCTAGAAAAAGGAAAGCAAGTTCTTCAGGTCAGTGTTTAGTGCCCTCACCTACTAAGAAAACTTATTTTGTTTCAGACTGCAGAAACTTGTAACTTCACAGAAGTTCTGTTAACAAAACAGAAGAGATTGGTTCTTAAGTAGAATAACTGTGCAGAAGCACCACTCCTCTGTCCTTCTTCCACAGAGGAAGGCAAAAAAACCTCCCAAACCTTCAATGTAAACACTTTCTACCAAGTCAGTGAAGATGTTTTAAAGTAGAGGCACTAATGAGAAAATGTAGTGCTTCATCCAACCACTACATGAAGCTAACAATGAATTGAAGTTCAAACATGTCTGGAACTAAACAGATTTAGCTTCCGTCACATTAAGTATCTACAGTGCTTTGCCATACACTAAAGAGACCTAGAACAAGAGTGAAAACATTTAGGAGTAACAGCATTAAGAATATGTAAAAAGAATTTCCACCTTTAAAAAAACCTGCAGAAAACAGAACTGCTGTAGCAACACAAGTCAAAGGCAGGGTTTCTAAAGTGCAATGGGGGATGGCACCAGCTCACAGGCAGTAAGACAGTTCTGGTGGTAGTTGTCCATATATTTAGTGAAAGGACATCTTTTTTCCCCTTCATCTGTAAAGCTTCTGCTGTGTATGGAGTCAAGTCACAGACTCCAGCACAAGCTGGCAGGCCTTCACTTCCAATGCCATCTTTAAACACCTTATCTCCTTTTTCTCTTTCTTGAGCTTGCAGGAGATACCTAACTCACTTATTTCAATTAGCAAGTTCAGTACAGCTCTCAAATACCAGGTGTATTTGGCTAAGCAGCACAGCAGGTTCGTAAACATAAATCCCAGCCACAGGCAGATGCTACACAAGTAGGTGTGGCTGTGCCAGCATGGAAAGGCCCAAGGACTGCCAACAAAGAGCTTGTTTGCACAAAGGACCTGAACACACAGGACCATACCCAAATTTCTTTCTGCCAGCCCACAAGATGAGCTTGCTATGTATAAATTTAAGAGTTGGTGGTGTTTGGGAACATTTTATTTTGTACATGACAAGATTTTACACCAAGTCAGTTAAATAATACAAATTTACATTCATGAGGAATGTTTTTAGAAAAGTGAACTTAAAAAAAAAACCTCCTTTACCCTTAAAACCCCATACCATCCCTCAACATTTTACAGTGGAAAAAAACAAAACAATCTAATTCACATTCCCTCTTAACCCCCCAATGCAGGACAGTAGTTGAGTGCAGTTTACAGTTCATCTTTCACATCTGTGGATTCCTGTGAAGACAAAAAGAGAATCAGAGTATTACTTTTTGAAAGTGGAAAAAGGTCACAAGAACTGTCCCAGAAGAACAGAAATTTATATTACTGCCATTGCAGGTTATACTGCTGTGCAAATGTAACAGCAGTGGCATCAAAATTAAGGAAGTCTAGTACAATAAATACTGTTCCTGAAATTTATTCTTACCTAATCTGACATTTAACAGTAGGAAATTGCATTGCTATAAGTTATATATTTGCACCAGTCACAGATATTGCAGGTATCTCCCAAAAGCAACCCAAGAAAGCAGGTCCAGTTGGGACCTCACAGCAACTTTAGAAGTTAGTATTATCAAGAAGCTATGGTGCTAGTTCAGCATATCCATCAAGACATCATTAAAACTGCAGACATGAGCTAAGTGAAGGCTGACTTCATACAGCAGGTGAACTGTTTAGAAGCAATGGTGTTGTCTGGAGTGTTGTTCCAAGCCTGTATTGTAAGCATTTAAAACTACACTCTTGCTGATTCGTTCATGATCTTGCCCACAAGCTGTGGAAATACCATGGATAATTATCTTCACTAGAGGATTTGCTACCATTTTCTTGCCACAGGGCACTGTTACAATCTCTTAAGCATAATTTAGCTCCAGCTTTGAACATATGTAAGTGTCATCTTTTCACAATATAGTTTAATAATGAATTTGTACTGCAGGTTTTCTTTCCCTCCAAGAAAAGCCTGGAACACCTCACACTAAAATCTAGTGTCATGAAAGGCAAAGTGAACAACTTTATTGCCAAGTAGCACCCACAGACGAAGTTGCACATAAATATTGGCAAGAAAGCATCAAACTTGAGACTGTACCTTCTGTGTTTCACTGTCCTCAGCATCAGCATCCACTTCTTCTTCATCCTGCTCTGCCTCCTCAGCTGCATCTTCAGGCTCTTCAGGTTCCTCATCAACCTGTACAGAAAGGTCACAAGGAATTTGCTTTACTTGCTTAGGTTGTTTAACTAGTTGTGGACTAGCTAAACACAGGCTATGGAAGTATTTGCTATCAGTTCCTAACACTTGCCATGAGCTACCTGAAGGAAAAAGTAAGACCTGTCTAGCACTGATCCACTCCCGCAAAATAGCCAGCACAAGTTCTTGCCCAGCATTATGAGAACCTGGATTACTTACACCCACTTAGGTATTTCTCCATTAGAGAGATAAGGGTCAAAGGCCCGTGTGCCCAATTTACTCCTGTAGAGCCAGCACTTATATGAAGGACAGGACAATACTTGAGAAGCTTAATGAAATAGCAGAACCTCAAGCAACTACAAAGAAGAGTGAGGAAGGGAACACATAAATATTAAGCACAGATTCATGGCTGGACTTCTGGTGGCCCACTTAAGTGCAGGAAGCAGGATACATTTCATTTCATGCAAGTGAATCAAGCAACTGCACTTTTTAAGATGGAGCAGCAGTAACTCAATTATCAGTCCCAAGTGGAAGACAAACTAACCTTTGCATCCAGGTCAATGTTTAAACTCAAACGAAGCATCCTTTCTATTCTGTCTCCGTATTCCTTAGTGTCTGGCAACATATATCCTGATCTCAGAGTTGCTGTTTCAAACAATACCACTGCAAGATCTGAAACAGTTTTGTCATCTTCATTTTCCTAGCATGGAAGAACACAAGAAAATCAGAACAGACCTGTTAAAAGCAGGTTGTACGCAGCCAAGTCAGTCAACGTTTCACTACTGTTATTTATTTACCTTGACTCGCCTCAGCATGTCCTTGATCAGTGGATGCCTGGGGTTAATTTCAAATGTCTTCTTTTGACTAGCATAGTAACTGAGAAGAGAAATTGCAGCAGTAAGTTTCAAAGTACAGGACCCAAATACATCTTTAAATCCACATACACTGGTTCCAGTCACAGTAGCAAGTGTATCCCACCCCCTCCTTAATACTCATGCAACTATAAAAAGCATTCAAGCTACTAAGCTCATCTTCTCACCACCAAATGACAGATACCAAGTGCCACTGATGGGTCTTGGCCACCAGGCAGTTTTACATATTGGGCTTGGAAATAATTATGTAAGGCTATAATGAAGACTAACTTGGTTGTAAATGATCTTAAAAACACTTAGGATCATCTGAAACCAGATGGAAGCTAGTTACGGGCAAGCCAAGCAAGAGAGGCAGTTAACTGCATTTCATGTCTGCTGCTACAGAACTGGAAGCTTACTTAGTAGATATATCCTTCCCAGTCTGGTAAGCTTGAGCCTTCATGATTCTTTCCATGTTACCAGACCATCCATACTGACTAGCCACAAGAGCACACGGAGACTGGGTTAAACGTTGAGATAGCACAGCTTTTTCAATCTGCAGGAAAAAAACCACCAAAACACCTTAATGTTAGTTCACAGAGCTAATAGCTTATACAGTGAATAAAGTAAATAACTCTGAACTTCCTTGTCAATTCAAGAATTTCTGGAAAATGTCTAAGATGACATTCTAACTCATTGTCTTCCTGAATAAAGGTATTATCTATAAAGGTTTACCCATGAAGGTGGAGAAGCTACTGTCAAGTCTGTGTTCAAATAATCTGCAAGGTATGTTGTAGCAAGTACAGCAAGTAAAAATAATCATCACATATAACACGGCATTTTACCTTGTCTTTTAGAGCTTTGTCTTTCATCCAGTTTAAGAGTGGTTCAAATTCCTTTTCCAAGGCTTCCCGACTCTCTTTAGACTTTTCACTTTCTTCAAACTTAACTCCTTCTTTTGCGACATTTTGGAACCTCTTGCCATCAAACTCTGGCAAAGCCTGAATACAGTATTCATCCACAGGTTCAGTCAGATAGATCACTTCGTAGCCCTTTTTCAGCAGACGCTCAACAAATGGTGAGGACTCAGCCTAGGATGAAAACATTTAAGATGTCAATTTAATTGCACAGGTATCAACAGCTACCAAAACCTGTACAACTACTTGACAAATGCTGGTACCAGAAAAACTGAACTGCAGTAGTAACATAAGCATGGAGTCTCCACATTTACAGAAAATACACAATTCACAATGTTTATGGTAGTAAAACTACATGCTATAATATACTGTACCACTTTCCACTTTCTTTCGCTCTTACATACCTCCTTTCTGCTGGAACCTGCCATGAAATAGATTTTGTCTTGCTTCTCCTTCATTCTTTCCACATACTGATCAAGGCTTGTGAGGTTACTCTCATGATGAGAAGACTGGAAGCGCAGAAGTTTAGCAAGTCGCGTACGATTGGAGTGATCCTCAATAACACCAAGCTTCACATTAGTACCAAACTCTTTCCAGAATGTGTCATTGTATTTTTCCTCTGCAATTTTCTTGATCATATCAAGAGTTTTGCGAACAAGTTTCTTTCTGATCACCTAAAAAAAGCAGCAATACTGAGTCACAACAATAAGTAGTTGGAAGAGCCCTCAGTGCAACCTCACTTCAAAGAGCAGATTCTGCTTTGTATCCCTGGTCTGAAGCAGACAGAGGTAATCTGGAAACAGCAATACTTGAGTTTCTTTTACACTAATTTCAGAGTCACCTAACAAAATTCATCAAGCTGTTAAGTCTTCTAGACCTTGCTGCTGTCCTGTGCTTTACAAGGAAGGAATTTAAAACCGATTAGCTTACCTTTAACAATTTATGCTGCTGAAGTGTTTCACGGGATACATTCAAAGGAAGATCATCGGAGTCCACCTAATTGAGGAAGAAAATTTTAAGTATATCTGGCAGTATTTGAAGATAAAACCAAAATTAAATTCAAGTAAGTTTTATAATACTTACAACACCCTTAACGAAGTTAAGATATTTGGGCATCATGTCATGGAAGTCATCAGTGATGAACACTCTTCGAACGTACAGCTGAGTTACAAGAGGAGAGAGCAGCCAAGTTACTTTAGGTTTTGGTTTTTTTCCCTCTTTTCCACAAAACCATAACCACACACTTTTCTGTCCTACCTTAATGAAATCACTCTTTTTGGATCCGTATTCATCAAACAGTCCACGTGGAGCAGAATTAGGAACAAACAAGATAGATTTGAAAGTTACTTCCCCTTCAGCAGTGAAGTGGATGTATGCCATTGGGTCATCATGCTCCTGTGAAGGGAGAATGCTTTCAATTGACATGGGGAAAATACCAGTGAGTTAATACATTTCTAATAATAACATGATTTTGGCAAATAAGTGCAATTATTTTACAACTAATCCACACAGCCATGCTTTGTTAGTCTATCATGGAGACAAAAGTATAAGTTACAAGAGCAGAGTTACTCACGTAAAAATAACCTTCCTAAGTAACCTTCCTGGAGACCTACCAAGTTTTGCTGGATTTTAACAAGCCAGTCACTAAAAAGTTACCAACAGCACAATAACCAATAGAGTATCATCGCACCACATGATACAAAGATAACACTTCTAGAAAACTCTGTCTCCCCTCTTTCTTCCATCACGTGCAACAAGCACCACAACCCTCAGACTAAATACAACTTTCCCTGTCAACATTTAAACACATCAGTAAGCGCCACATGAGCTGCAACATAATACTTTCCAAACCTAGATTAATCAACACTTGGGTGGCAGCACGTTCTCTCTGGTAAAAAGATTAACTCCTGAGCGAGATGTTATACCTTCCAGGCTCTCTGCAGTTCCATCTACTGACAGCAATTAATTAATTCTTCAGAAATAGCCCATCCTATAAGCATTGTTTTATTTACATAGCAAGAGATACTACAGCAAACCTCTTCCTCTGGAATCCTAAGGCCCAGAGCTTACCTTGGAAAAGGTTTTGTAAAAAGCTTTGTATTCATCCTCTTCAACTTCTTTAGATGGTCTCTGCCAGATTGGTTTTATGTCATTCATGAGCTCCCAGTCCCAGACAGTCTTTTCAACCTAGGTAAATAAACATAATGGTATAAAAAGACTCATTCTTTTCTTCACGTTAGGCCAAATAAAGGCACTCCACTGAAGCCAAAACAAAATAGCATGTAAAAATCCCAGACATGCTCTTCCTAATTTATAAAATCATACAATGTCCTGGACATTCTCATTTTAAGTATACACATTAGTGCAACACGTGGGAACAAAACTTTAGTCTACATCATAGTGTTTTCCATGTACATTTACTGAGTACCAGTATTTCTGTTCTAATGCCACTCTGGAAAAATCTTCCCAGCAGAGTATATTAAATTTAAACTTGTCAACAGTGTCAGATTACAGAATTCTGCAACCATTGCAAGCAGTTCATGCAAGTACTTATAATTAGCTGTGACCACAGCTTCACAAGGCTACTGTCAATCATCTGCCCAACTTCTGCCTAGTCTGTTTCATTTACAATCCTCTTTCCTCACATCTCACTTTAAAGGGATTTGCTTCCTGAAAGCACACACTATGGGAATGCACCTCTGCAAGACTACATAGGAAAACTGCTATCTATCAGACATGAGTTCCAGGACTCCAAGTCTATCAAAACTTACCTTCTTAGTTTTTGGCTTCTTTTCCTCCTCCTCTTCTTCAACTGCTGCTTCATCATCTGTTTCTTCTTCTTTCTCCTTTGCTTCCTCCTCTTCAATGGGTTCTTCAACAGTCTCTGTCTAAAGAGACAACTGAAGGTGGGGATTTGAACACCTTGACTTCCTACCCAGGTATGTTCTAGTATTCTCTCAAACAGCTTAATCTCACAGCAATAGCCTGTCTTCTGCTACTGTCTGTTGCAAATTTCTCTATAGGTAATATTTTTCAGTTGCATTTTTTCATTAATACATACTTTCCTTCAATAACACTGGGAGATCACCATACTCAAATTTAAGTTTTTCAAAGCTTTACACATAATGCTGATCAGAGACTTGGTGGATTTTAAGTTGGTGCTACACCAAGAAAATGTCACACCAGGCCTACATCTCAGACACTCCTCTGTTTTCAGAAGGATACCTAAACATGGCTATGCTTGAGAGCTTAACAAAGCTTCCATCTACAAAAGCCAGTGGAAGAAAGATCCTTCTTAGTAGTTAGCAGTGTTTTTCCTCGGATAAACTTCGAGTCAGAATAAAACCAAGTTCCTTTAAAGTTTGTGATTTTAGCAATAGACTAGCATTTGGAGAAAAACAAACCCTAGTAAAATGGTAGCCAAAGAGTCAGGAACGGAAGAATTTTAGAAATTAGACAAGTGGGAACTCTATGGCAGGCCCTCAGCCTTCATGTGAAATACCTGGCCAGACAGCTGTCATAACCAAAGCTTCCCCTGTGCAATACTCAGTTAAATACACTTACCTTGCTGCTCCACACATATATGGGGAAGTTTATGAACTGGGAGTATTTCTTCACTAGATTTTTAACAGTGTCCAGCTCAAGGTAATCAGATGCTTCCTCCTTTAAGACAAGCCTATGGAATATTAAAAAAAAAAAACCAAACCAAACCTTTTAGAGTGCTGGACAAGTATTTTAACAGTTTCATAGCAAAAGATAAATTTCTTATGCCACTGAGATTGACTAAGTGGGCCAGAGCATGGTGCTAATAACCAAGACTGGGGGTTGATCCACACATGGGCCATTCATTTAAGAGCTGGACTCAATGATCCTTGAGGGTCCCAGTTCAGAACAATCTGTGATTTTTGTTGCAGCTGTAGCAATTCAGATTTATGCAAGTGAGTTTTTATTAGTCCAACTCCAAGTATCTCTTAAAAAATACAGTCCTTACTCAACTAGCAGATGTTTTCACTGGCTGAGGCAGAACACAATATTCAAAAGTTTAAATGAAAGCATCAAATCATATCGATACTTCTCAGGATCTTGACGCTCCCTGACAGGCTTTACCTCAAACTAGAGCACCAAGATCAACTTTTTTACACTAAGTGCTCCCTCCAAAAAGGCATCCTCTAAACCCTGGCCAAATAAATTTACCTCCTCATGAAAGCAATGAAAATAGGACTGGCAAACTACCTCTAGTTCGAAATTTGCATCAGACCAGCTTCACTGGTATATAAACAGCAGCCAGTTTCCAAGACAAAGCTCTACAGCCCCTGTACAGGTTTTGCAAGGCCAGAATTGTGTTGAGGAGCTGAATGAGCCTGAAGGCAGCTGAACTGTCTGGAATTACTTGGTGACAGTTGTCAAAACATCCATACTTTTGTTAGCTCACCAAACAGAACATGAAGTGAACTACATTTCTTTTTGGATGCAGTTTGGATTTTGCATGGTTCTATTAAGCTGAATAAAGCTGTATTACAAGAATTATATCAGTCACAAAGCTAAAGTCACGCACACATTTCAATAAACAAAATGTACCCACACAAACTCTGTTATTTTTAAACTAGAGAAACTTAATACTTACGTTATGGTTGTGCCACGTCCTAAGGTGTTCCCTCTCGGGTCATCGATCACAGAGAATTCATTTGAATCTGACTCCCAAATATGCTGAGTATCATTGTTGTGTTTTGATGTAACAATAACTCTGTCTGCTACTAAGAAAGCAGAATAAAAGCCAACACCAAACTGACCAATTAGCTCAGATGTTGACTGGCTATCATCCTGCATTTCAGTCATCTTGTTTAAGAATTCACTTGTACCGGACTTTGCAATGGTACCCAGGTTTTTAACTAACTCCTCCTTTGTCATGCCAATACCCGTATCTGTAACATGAAGCATGTTCTTCTCTTTATCACACTGAAAAAAAAAAAAAAAGAGAAAAATGCAGTTTGACTTCACTGTGAATCTTAATACATGCCAAAGAAAAGTAGTACCTAGTAGCTATTCAAATTCAATCAGGCTTGGCTACAATAAATTGAATTTGCAGTAACTACAGAAATGAGAAATACCTTCCAGGTACTCTAATACTTCAGTTGCTCTTTACAAAACCAGAAACGTATTTTTATTATTAAAAGATGAGTAGCCTTTGATAAAAGGAATTGCAATGGTCCTCATGGGGTCCTAGTTTGTATTTGCATCAGTATTAAGCCAAAAACTGAGATTTAATGACGCACTTTTTACATTCCTCTACCACTTCTCTGAAAGATGTTCCTATGTAATCCTTCTTACCTTGATTTTGACCGTAAGTTCCTCATTGCCAGCAAGTGCATTTTCATCAGTTAATGATATCAACCGTATCTTATCTAAAGCATCCGAAGCATTTGAAATAAGTTCCCGCAAGAAAATCTGAAATAGAAACCAGCAGTCAGGAATATCAGGAGAGAGACAGACACACCCCCCCCCAAAATTCTAACGTGATCTGCAGATAAAGTCACTAACCTCTTTATTTTTATACAAAGAATTGATAATTAGCTTCATCATTCTGTTCACTTCTGCTTGAAACGCAAACTTCTCAGATTTTTCTCTGATTTCTTTGATCTGGGATGCATTTAGGCCATCTAGCTGGATAGCTTCTTCCTCTCTGTTAGGACAACGAAAAACCTATCAAGGAGTCTTATCCACAAACAGTATCACTAATTTTATCACAAAGCAACAGCAGTAACATTTAATCGCTGATGTAGCACAAAATTACATGATCAAATGAGTCAAGTGCAAGAGCAGCCATCATCAACAGCATAACCTTAATCTAAAACTTGAGTGAAAATTCATGCTTGCAAATGAGACTTTGCTTACTTTGCTTGATTAAAAAATCAAGGAATAATACAGGTAATGTTAAAGCCACTGCATTCCTCAGCATGTGGTGCACCTCACAGGAGGTGAGGCATTTCATGGACATAGAGCTATTTCAACAACAGGCACTAAACTGGCACCATTTATGATATGCAAGACTAAACAGCAATTAACAGTTATTGATATTTGACAAAAACAAGTTGAACTTTTCTGAATCCAAGTTCTCAAGCTCGTTTCTGTTTAGAAGGAAACAGTCTTTTCCAGAAATATTTTATTCCCCCCAGCTGAGTGGATCTCTCTTTTGAATAGTGTTCCCTCCCAGCTTCTGAAGCCTGAGGCATTACTGGTGCTCACACTGAGCCTTCCAAAACCAGGGCGCCCCAGGTACCAACCTCTGAACAACTTCATCATCCGTTCGAGACCCTTCTCTGCTTTTGCCCAAGTCATCTTCCACGGTCCCATCTACATCCACCTCATCGGCTCTGACCGACACTAGGAAAACAAGAAAACCAACGCTCTGAGCCCGATCTCCATACTACGCTCCCCAACTTCTCCGCTTACCCCTCCCCACGGCTTTAGGCTGAGCTCTGCCCCTC
>VZRR01012550.1:0-16228 GCA_013398015.1 Oreocharis arfaki
GGTGGGACCGAGAGGGGACAGTGCGGGGGGACAGCGCGGGGGAAAGACCGGGGGGGACAGTGCGGTGTGATCCTGTGCTCACTGTGCCCCGCGCGTCCTGCGGGAGGGCTCCGGCACGCGGCGCTTCGTGCCCCGGGTGTGACAGTGCGGGCACGGACACCCCGCGCTCGGGGCAGGTGCGCGGGAGCGTCCCGCGTGTGACACCGGTGAGCGCGGGGCTCGAGCCGCCGCCTCGGGGTGGGTGGGTGCCTGAGCGGGGGCCGGCTCCCAGAAGGGTGTGCGTGGTGTGGGTGAAGGGGCCGTGGTGCCCGCGGGGCCGAGATGCTGCCGGGGGGGTCCCGTGGCCGTACGGGGGTGGCGTTGGCCGCTGTGCGATGGAACGCCGGGCTGTCACCCGGGCGAGGGGCCCCTGCGGCACCCAGAGCGGAGGTTGTTCTCCATCCTCACCCCTGGGCCTGGGTATGGCTAGGAGCGGAGTCCCCTTCCCTGGGTGCCCTCTGCCCCCTCCTGCCTGGTCCTACCCGCGGAGCTGCTGGCTGTCAGGGTGGTGCCTTCGGAGCCGGATCCAGCTCCTGCAGCTGGTGGCAGTTCAAGTGGATAGGCAGCATGCCAGGGTGGCTTTGAATTACACTGATAGAGCTGCTTCAGTGAAGGAAGCAGCAGATGCTGGCGCCGAGTTTCTGTCTGTGCTTGGCTATCCCCGTCTATCCATCCTTGGGGGAACGAGTGTGCCCCGAGCCCACGGCTGAGCTCCGGCCCCAGCGGCATCACCGCAGAGTCCACAGTGCTGTGGTGGGAACCTCGGGAAAGCAGGGCTCCTGGGAGCATCCCATGAGAGCAACAGCCATGCTTCTGGGCTGGGACTGGCCAGAACTGCTGCTGGGGCAATTAGGGCTGGGAGCAGAGGGAGGGTAGCAGCTCCCAGGCATCCGGTGCTCCCAGTTCTGCCCATGGTGGTTTGTGGGGAGCAGGCCGGGCAGCCTAGCCTTTGCCGAGTGCCCTGGCACCAAAACACTTGCAGAACAGATGAAAAACACCACAGAGCATCAGCAGGGAAGGAAGTGCAGAGCCCTGACAGCGGGGGGGAGGTTGGCAGTCTCAGTTTCCCCCGGGCAGGTGGCCACACTGCGAGAGCCCCATATCTGCCAGCCTGGCATGTCCCCAGCTGGCAGCAATCCCGCCTGTGTGGCCACAGGGGCTGGAGGAGCCATGGTGGGGAGCAGTCCCCTTCCCTGCCTGCCCCACCATGTCCTCTGGGCAAAGCCAGAGCAGGGAAACTCGCTCTGACCTCACCTGAAAATTAAGCAAAAAGGAGTGCAAATAAAAACTGGGCTGGAGACACAGAGGTTGGTGTGAGGTGCGTTGTGAGGGAGGTTGTGTGCGTTCCCGTGCTTTGTTACAGCTGAAGGAATCTCCTGGCCCTGCCGTGCCACAGCTGCTCTTGTACTGTCAGGTTCTGCTCTGCAAATGGTCTCAGACTTGCATGTTGGCAGTGGCTGGGCACAGGCTGCTGGCTGGTCCCTGCCCCACAGCCTGGACAGGCCCCCAGGACGGGCTCTGCCAGCTCAGGCTCTCGGAGCAGCGAGGGGACTGCTGAGGGGCTGAGTTCACAGGGTGTCCTTGGGCTCTCATGTTAATCTGTGGCCAGGCAGGGGCTCAGGCATCAGGGACTGCCGGAGCCGTGTGGGTCCTGTTGCTGTTTGCCCATCCCTGTTTGCTGACAGGGCGAGGCTGGCATGTGTGGCACTGGCTGAGCTGGCGCTCGCTATGTGGACGCCATACGTGGAAGCAGCAGCTCCACTTCCCAGGTGAATTTGCAATTACTTCCTCAACGTCAGGTAGCTGAAACCTGTAGCTCTGAAGGCCTGGGCAAGCAATCATCACTTCTCTGGCATGTAAAGTCACCTGACTCGTTTGTTTCTGGAAGGAGCCGGCAGTTCTTGTCGCCTTTAGAAAGGCACACAGGGTTGTGACTGGGAACAGCCACACTGCACTTCATCCCACCTGTGGAAAAACTCGTTCCAGGGAGAAAAGGGGGAAGGAAGGCTGCTCCAGCCCCAGGATGGCTCTGGTGGGATGTGAGCGGTGCTGCGGGAGGCAGGGACCGTAGGTGCGAGTGGTGCCGGTCACCACAGGCACAGCTGCCCCAGAAGCTGAGCTGTGCAGAGGACCCGGGCTGGGGGCTTGTTCCCAAGTCTGCCTGAGCTCTTTGGGGCGGTGTGTCTGTCCTAGAGCCTCAAAGGCGGTGCCGTGACTGTCCCAGAAACACTGCTCTTCATCTCCACGCTGGATGGGAACCTCCACGCCGTCAGCAAGAGCACAGGGGATATCAAGTGGACCTTGAAGGACGGTGAGTAGTGACCGGGGGGCATTTGCTTACAGCCTGGCTCCTGGAGCATGTTTGGAGTTTGGGAATGATCCCCTGGCCTGGCTCTTGCTGGATGTGCTCTGGGCTGCCAGTACCTCCAGCCCTGGGGTGTGCTGCCAGCCTCAGCCCCAGCCCCGGCCCCAGGCACAGTGAGTGCAGATGAGCATCTGCCATTGGTGTCTCTTCTGGCTCTGAAAGGCAAACAGGCTGCGTGGCTGGGCTGGGTGACAGTGCCACGCTGGGTAAACAGTGGTGGTGTGCTGTCCCACTCACAGGAGCGCTGCTGATGTGGCCTCTCACTCTCTGTTTCAGATCCCATTCTGCAGGTGCCGGTGTATGTGGCTGAGTGAGTGTCATCCCCACGGGCAGCTGGGCAGTGCAGGAGGCTCCCTGGTAACTGATGGAGCAACAGCAGGAAAGGAGAACCACAGAGAAGTGAAATGCCCAGCCCATGCCATGGCATCATCTTACCCTGGCCCTGGTGCTGGCACTTGGTGCATGGTGATGAGGAGGAGCTGGCCCCTGCTGCAGGGCTGAGGAGCTCTCAACTCAACTACACACACCAGCATAGAGAGAAATTGAGGGAAATCCCCCTGAAAGCTCAGGGGCAGGCAGGACAGCAAGAGCTCCTTGAGACAGGCAGGGCATCCAACCTGCCTGGCAGGTGGGCACTGGGTGGCTGTGGGGAGTCCCAGGGCTGACCAGAGCGGGAGTTACCTCCTGCCAAATCCAGGGCTGCCGGGTGACTCACCCTGGAGCAAACTGCTAAAAGGGATTCTGCAGTGTAGCCACCTTGCATACTTGGAGGTGCCCAGGGCAGGGGTAGCTCAAATTTTATCCTTCTCTCTTTCTTCCCAGGCCAGCATTCCTTCCAGACCCCAACGATGGCAGCCTGTATATCCTGGGAGGAAAGAACAAAGAAGGCTTGATGGTCAGTAGGTCTGTGGGGCTGTGGGCATCCTGTGACCCCCTGGGCTGCCCTGGGCTGGGGAGGTGACTCTGGCCCTGCACTTGCTCTGCCGCCTGTGTTGCAGAAGCTGCCATTCACCATCCCAGAGCTGGTGCAGTCCTCGCCGTGCCGCAGCTCGGATGGAGTGCTCTACACCGGTACGGAGGTGCTGGGGCATGCAGGGGGGCCGTGCTGACCGGGGACTCCTGGGAGCCATGGAGCCATGGAGCGGGAGCTCCCGGGGACAGGCAGGGCTGCAGGGACTTACAAAGAAGGCATTTTCCTTCTCAGGGAAGAAGCAGGACACCTGGTTCGTTGTGGACCCCAAGTCAGGGGAGAAGCAGACCACCCTCTCAACAGAGGCCTGGGATGGTCTGTGCCCATCCAGCCCCTTGCTCTACATCGGACGGACCCGTAAGCCAGTCCCATGCCCCAGTTGAACACCTGGTCCCAGGAATGGGGCACTGGAGGTGACCCTGTGCCCTGTTCTTGTCCCCAGAGTATGTCATCACCATGTATGACACCAAGTCACGGGAGCTGCGCTGGAACGCCACCTTCTCTGAGTACTCGGCCCCACTCTGCGAGGAGTCCTACCACTACAGTGAGTGGGAACTGCAGCAGCCACGGGAGCCATGGGAGTCATGGCACCCAGCTCCCCAGTGCCCACTCGCAGCAGGACTCCGGCTGTGCAGGGGCCTGGGGTGACAGTGCCAGGGCCAGCAGGTCTCAGCTGTGCCCATTGCTGGGGAGAACAGGCAGCAGCCCATGGCCAGAGGCAGAACTGAGGGGACACAGCCCAACTGCTGCACCCCTCATCCCTCTTGCACTCTCCAGAAATGGCACACTTGGCCTCAAGCGGGGACGGGCTGGTGGTGACCTTGGACAAGGAGAGCGGGGAGGTCCTGTGGGCGCAGAACTACGGCTCGCCTGTGGTTGGCATCTACCTGTGGCACCAGGACAGCCTGCGCCGCCTCCCCCACCTCAACCTGGCCATGGAGACCCTGCGCTATCTGACCTTCCAGTCACAGGACATCCATGTCCTCAAGTGGAGCTACCAGTCCGTCAAGGACTTCGCCGCCACCAAGACCCAGCTGCTGTATGTGGTTCCTGAGCGGTGGCAGCCAGTGGCATTCATGTTCCCCGTGCTCGGCCCCCCTGATCCGGCATGGGTGGGAGGTGATGCTTGTCGTTGCCCTGCAGGCCAGCGCTCTATGTGGGAAAGCACGCGGCCAGTTTCTACGCCGTGACGTCCCTGGTGCACGGCAGCGTGGCGCTGGTGGTGAGTGTCCCCGCTGCCCCGCTGGGGCCGAGCCGCCGCGGGCGCGTCCGGCCGCACGGTGCCCCACGAGCTGCCACATCCACAGCCCCAGGGCATCACGCTGGCCAGGATCGACGGCCCCACCACGGACGATGTGACCATGAGGGAGTCCGGGGAGTGTGAGATCATGCCCAGCACCGATGTCAAGTACCCGCAGGGCAGCATCACCTCGCTTCACAACCAGTGGCTGCTCATAGGTGCGGACCTGTGGTAGGCACAGACTTCCCCATGTCCTGGCTCCCAGATGGTGCCCCGTGGGGAACAACTTAAGCTGTTGCTGTGCTTTAGGGGCACAGCCCGACCTGCTCTGCCCAGTGGGATGAATGGGATTAAGGCTGTGAGTCACCTTAGGCTGTGGTGGCTCTGGCTTGGGACTTGTTTCAGCCCATCCTTGTCCTCTCCCCAGGAGTGACTGCTGGGCACCTCATAGAGGGGTGGGCAGGGACCCTTTGAAGCAAGGCTCACAGTTACCCATGCTGGGGGTGCCATGAGGAGCGACCCCCCCCTTCTCCAGGAGACCCAGGGCTGCTGGCAAGGGATGGATGCTGAAACCAAGAGGTGGACTGAGGGTTGTCTCTGTTCCACTCCTGCCGCAGGGCACCATGAGCTGCCTCCCGTGGTCCACACCACCATGCTGAGAGCCTTCCCAGAGAACCTGAGGAAGACCACAGAAACCATCATCCCCAGGGCTCCTCCCACCAGGACTGTGTTCGATGATGTGAGTGGCAAAGGGTGCTGGGTCATTGAAGGGTCTGGGCTGCTTGGGGTGGGCAATGGGTCCCTAGCATGGCATAGGACAGGAAGGAAGTCCCAAACTCAAGTGCCCTGCAGTCTGTCCCTCTTGTGTCACCCAGCCCTGGGTGTATGTTGCAGTTCCTGGCCCCGAGCAGCCCGGAGGAGCCAGCTGTCCGCAGCGAGGGGCAACTCCAGCCAGACCCCACGCCGGGGGAGCAGGTGGAAGTGTATCCCGAGTCCAGCACCTGGGACCTGCTGCTGGCTGGCGTCAGCACGGCTCTGCTGGGCGGGGGAATCCTGGTCCTGGTGCTCACAGTGAGTGGTGGTGGTGGAGGGCGAGGGACAGCAGAGCCAATGGCCCGGCGTGGCTCCAGGCATGGAGCTGAGTATTCCCATGGTTTGTGTTCCAGAAACTGCAGCGGCAGCACGTGGCACAGCAGCTGCAGCTGCAGGAACAGATACAGCTCCTGCAGCAGCAGCAGGAGATGCTGCGCCCGGGCCGAGTCTCCCGGGAGGGCATCCCTGAGGAGCCCAGGGAGCCGGAGCTGAGCCAGGGAAGTGCATCAGAGCTCTCGCAGAGCTCCAGCCCCTCAGCCCACCTGAAGGACCCGGCTAATGGGATGGTCAGCCCAGAGCCAGCTGTCCCAGTGGCTGCTGAAGGTGGGTGCAGGGGGAATGGGCATCTTCTGCCCAGAGATGCTGGCACCCAGGGCAGGTGCAGGGATGCCCACAGATGAGAGGGCTGCAGCCCAGGTGGGATGGGAAGGAGGTGCCAGATCTGCTGGATAAGCATGTGCTACGTAAGAGTAGGGTCCCAGAAATGGCCAGATGAATAAAGAAACAGGTGTCCTCCTCACAGAACTAATGCTTGGAGGCTGGAAGATGGCTATCTTCTTTCCCTTGCAGAAGCAGAACCAGACCTCGTTGTAGTTGGAAAAGTTTCTTTTAACCCCAAGGATGTGCTGGGCCATGGAGCTGGGGGAACCTTTGTCTTCAGGTGGGTGACACCGAGTGCCTGTCCCCACTCTGCTCCCATTCTCCCTGGGAGCAACAGGGATAGCGACAAGGCAGCTCTTGCCCAGAGTGGCGGCCACTGCTTCAGGGACTTTTGGGAACAACTCAGCACCTTCACCTTCTTCCGGTCCTCATCACACCCATCCTGGAGCTGGGCTCGTGGCCCTCATTAACCAGGCACTGGGTACACAGGACAGGTCCCCCTTGCACCCTCTCCCTGCCTGCCTGCACCTGGTCTGGCCCCTTGCACAGTTCCCAGGCTCTGGCTGAGCCGTTTTTCCAGCACTGAGCACAGTAAAAAGTGGGGGATGGCATCTTCCTACAAATTGAGACCCTCCAGTTCCCAGCTTACATTGGGGAAGATCTCTTCCTGATGTGACAAGGCTTTGGGAGTCACGGCAGAGCAACCCGTGCTGAGGACCCTGTGGGTGAGCTCCAGCATTGGCCAGAGCATGGCTGGGCCATACCACGCATGGACACACCGGGGACTCTCTGCGCAGGGGGCAGTTCGAGGGCCGGAATGTGGCCGTGAAGCGTCTCCTGCCTGAGTGTGTCCACCTGCTTGACCGCGAGGTCCAGCTGCTCCGGGAGTCGGATGAGCACCCCCACGTCGTCCGCTACTTCTGCACTGAGAAGGACCGGCAGTTCCACTACATCGCCATCGAGCTCTGCTCCGCCACGCTGCAGGAGGTGGGCCCCGGGCACAGGGCTGCTGCTGCAGCTGGCCAGGAGCCCTGGAAACACAAGCCTCGGGCACAAACAGCCCCTGCAGGGGCTGTTCTCCTTCACCCGCCATCACCCTGGGGTGGGGTGTCTCTCCAGCCAGCTTGCCTTTGCCCGGTAAATCAGGCTTAGTTCCTCTCTCTCTCCTTTGTGTGGTTCCAGTACGTGGAGAGCCCCAGCTTCGACCGCCGTGGGCTGGACCCGGTGTCCGTGCTGCGTCAGACCATGTCCGGGCTGGCCCACCTCCACTCCCTCAGCATCGGTAAGGCCAGCAGTCCCCTCTCCATCCTCTCCTCAGCGGATGCTGCAGGGTTTGGGCAGTGTTTGTTGGGGTTTGGGCAGTAGCTGTGGGGGTCAGCAGCGCATGGGGCTGTGGCAGAGCCCTGTTTGCTCCAGCTCTACCAGGGGACACCTCACACTCTCACTTCCAGTCCACCGGGACCTGAAGCCCTGTAACATCCTCATCTCTGTCCCGAACCGCCACGGGCAGATCCGCGCCGTCATCTCTGACTTCGGCCTCTGCAAGAAGCTTCAGGGGGGACGACAGAGCTTCAGCCTCCGCTCCGGGATCCCTGGCACTGAGGGCTGGATCGCGCCCGAGGTGCTGCAGGAGGCGCCGAAGGAGAACCCTGTCAGTGAGCTGTGGCCACCCCTCCCCGGGTGCTCCTTGGGCCCATCGTGGCAGTGTCCCCCACGCTGGCAGTGGCCTCAGGTCACACTGCTGGGTTCACAATTAAGATGAGAGCTCCATGAGCGTGAGCCAGCCCAGACACAGGCGCTGTGCTCCTTGCCAGGGCTGTCCCCATGCCCCTGCCCCTGGGGGACAGTACCCAACTGTGTTCAGCACATGTGTCTCAGCAGGCTCCAGTCCTCAGAAATTCAGAGTGGGGAGGTTGGAGGGGCTGTGGGTTGCTGCCAAGGTTACGCTTCTCCTCTCTTCAGAACTGGGAACCTCATTCCCACCAGAAGCAGCTGCTGTACTGATCCCTGGCAGGGCACATCCTGGGGCTCATGCTGGAGTCCGTTTGCTTGCTGGTGGTACACCAGCAACCCCTGCGTGTCCATTGGGCTGGGGAGTCCTGAATTCTGGCTGTGCCTCTGGAAACCTGGGGTGATGGGGCTCCCTGACCCCAGGTAGCAGAGCAGGAGCCTCATGCGATGCATTTTCCAGCAGCTCTGCACCCAAAATACAACTGTCCACATAAAAGGATAGAAAAGTGGAAGGTAGATCTTTTCTCAGCCTTTGCCTGAGGCTTCCATGTGCCCCCGTGTTTTGCAGACCAGTGCTGTGGACATCTTCTCAGCTGGGTGTGTCTTCTACTACGTGGTATCGGGGGGACAGCACCCCTTTGGGGACAGCCTGCGGCGCCAGGCCAACATCCTGGCGGGCTCCTACCAGCTGAGCTGCCTGCAGGAGGAGGCTCACGGTGAGACCCTTCCCCACCGTGGGGAAGCGCCAGGCTGAGGGGCAGCTTCCAGTCCTGGCTCAGGGGCGAGTTCTCTGCTGTTTTGTTTCGCCCCCAGACAAACTTGTTGCAAGGGAGCTGATTGTGGCGATGATCAGCCCCGAGCCCCAGCGCCGGCCCTCGGCCCCTGTGGTCCTTGTGCACCCCTTTTTCTGGAGTCAGGAGAAGCAGCTGCAGTTCTTCCAGGTGAGCCTGTGCTGTCCCCCCGGCAGTGAATGCAGGTGTGCACTGAAAAATGTGCTGGAAACTGCAGTGTTTAGGTCAACATGCTCATTGTGAGCTACTCTTAGGAGAGGTGAGGGGTCCCTGGGTTTCTGTCCCACCTCATGCAGAGCAAAGGCAGGGCTGTACCCACCGCACCCCCGCTCTTGGGCACACAGGACGTCAGTGACCGTGTGGAGAAGGAGCCGGCCGAGGGGCCCATCGTCTCAGCCCTGGAGTCGGGGGCACGGGCGGTGGTGAGGACCAACTGGAGGATGCACATCTCCCTCCCACTGCAGATGGGTGAGCATGGAGGGGTCAGGGTTATTGTTGGGTCCCATGAAGCACGGAGGGACTGGGGCTCCGAGGGCTGGTGCTTTTACTGGCCAGCAGGCACCTGCTTATGCCCAGGAGCTGAAAAGCAGGGCAGGTAAAGGTGGCAGCCCTTCCTTGAGAGGCCAGTGCAGCAGAGCTGGGGCTTGCACTACGGGGGCTGTGGCAGACCTTCTCCCCAGCTGTGTCCCACCTCACTCAGTGTCTCTCCTGCTGTCCCCAGACCTGAGGAAGTTCCGCACCTACAAGGGGGGGTCGGTGCGTGACCTGCTGCGCGCCATGAGGAACAAGGTACAGCCACCCAGCTGCCCCATGGCCCTGCCACCTCCACTGTCCCCATCCTCTCTCACCTCACCCTCTCTCCTGCAGAAGCACCACTACCATGAGCTGCCAGCTGAAGTCCGGCTGGCCCTGGGCTCCGTCCCCGAGGGCTTCGTGCAGTACTTCACCTCCCGCTTCCCCCGGCTGCTGCTGCACACGCACAGGGCCATGCGGGTCTGTGCCCACGAGCGCATCTTCCACTCCTACTACTGCCAGGGGCTGAGGGGCGACGGCGCCTGAGCGGGCACAGGACACGGCCGGAGGGCACCGCGGCTGCTGCGGCTGCTCCTCCCCGCCCGGGCCCGCGGTTCTCAGTGTCCTTCTGCCGGGGCCAGGTGGGGGCCCAGCAGGCGGGGGGCACCAGAGGTGGGCACAGGGCAGCACCGTGCCCTCACCTGGGGTTTCCTGAGGGACCCTCTGGGCACCCACCTTTGCAAACATCACGGTCAGACTCAGGTGTGAAGGAACTCGGGTCAGAAAACAAAGACATCTCTGGGGTGGACACAGCGTTTGGAGAAGAAAGAGGAAAACACGTTGGGTTTTCTCAAGGACTGCCACAGCAAGACACAGCGATGCCCTCAAGCTGGCATCAGTCCCGGGGGGCCATTCACCAGGGACAGGACGTTTTGTCCTGTGTGTTCTCTCCTATGCCAGGGGCCTTGAGCAGTGACCAGGACCAGGCCCCCAGTCTTGACACTGGAGCTGACCCCTCAGCCCCAGCGAGGGCTGTGCTCAGCCAGGCCAGGCTGAGAAGCCACCCTGGGTCTGGGACCTGCCCGAGGGCACAGCCCCCACAATGAAGGTGGGAATCTCAGCTGGGCTGAGAACAAGGGTTTCTCCCTTAGGGTCCCCAGCAGCCTGTACCTCTGCTAGGCCTGAGCCCCTGAGCAGGTGGCAGAGCTGTCTCTGGGCACAAAGAAGGGAATTCCTTTCCCCTGGAATCCTTCCCTTAAAGACAGGCCTATGCCTGCAGCTGTCTCAGCCACTCCTGCTGCCCAGGGCCAGTGTCCTGTGGGTGCTCTGGTTCCTGGCATCCCCATGGACATGTGTTCCCGGCAAGCCAGCCTCCAGGACCAGCTGGTCCCATGGACACGGAGAGCCCCACAGCAAAATTCCTATGTGGAATAGCAATAATTTTGTACAGTCTGATTCCTTTGTGTGCTGGGGTGTGGGATTTTGTTACGCAGGTAACAGGGTTTGTACCAGGTTTCTTTTCAGAATATATTTATATAAAATGTTATAAAAATTAAAAAAATAAAAGCTAAAAAGCTTGTCCTGCTTAAAACCAAACTGGTCTGAGAGCACCCATAGTTGCTGGCAGGGAGCAGTGGTGGGAGAACAACAGAGGCAGGTCACTGGGCTCCTGCAAGACTTGCTGTATGAGAGGACTGCTCTGAAGAATCATGGTGCTGATTCTTTAGCCATAATTAGTCACAGAGCCAAGCAAGAGGCAAGCCCAGCCCAGGGCTCTCAGTAAGGGAAAAAGGATGCCTTATTCACAGAGGAAGCCAGAGGTGATGCTCTCTCCCTCAGCAAGGCAAAGGGCAGTGAAACGGCCTGGATGCTGTGTCAAACAATCTTTATTCAAGTTATGCAATATACAAAAGTTGAGGTTTCATGGAGTTTCAGTATTAAAAGGCCGATTGCTCACTCTCACCCCGGGCTTACTCAATACCTTACCTGAGCTTCTACAAGAGGAAACGAAGCCCAGAGCATGGGCACAGCCATGTACGGACACCTCACGTGACAGCTCTGCTCTCCCCATGCTCTGCTCTCTCAAGAGCAGGCCCAGGCACCTCGAATGAGAGGGCTGGTTTGGAGCTGGGCTTTTGGCTTTGGGAAATTAGAAAAAAAGACTAGGTAGGGAATTAAAAAATAGACTTTGTTAGGAGCAGGAAGCAAGAAACCTTTGGGCACCAGTCAGAGTGAACACCAGCGTTCCCACAGCAGCAGGGCCTTCCTTGTGGCAATGAGCCCATACCCAGGGCTGGGAACCCAGCCGGGCCATGGGAGGGAAGCTTCCAGACCTCTCCCTCCACAGCTGGGCAGTTTGGCACAGATGTCGAGTCCAGCAAGAACAAGGTCTAAGCCGCAGATTTCGTCTGGCGTGAGCCAGACCTGGAGCTGAAGAGCTTCTCCACCATGATGCGGGCGTAGCGGAGCCGGCGGGCCAGCTCCTGGCAGCAGCCGTGCTCCTCGATGAGGCTCAGCTTGTACGTGCGGAAGTCCCGTTTCTCATCTATGTATGTGACCGCAGCCATGAGAGGGCAGAGGATGAGCTTGGTGTGGTCCTGGGGGGAGAGAACACACAGTCACTGAGCACTGTGCTCCTTGGGGCGGCATCTCCTCTGGATGAGCCATGTCGGCAGCACCCGGAGCGTGGTGACAAGGTCTCTCTGCAGAATTCCTTCAGTGCAGCAAAGGGCAACAGATGGGTCAACACGGCTGCACCTGGCTGCAGCAGCCAACCTGCTGCTCAAGAGCACAGCCTCCCACAAGCAAGGAGTGTCCAGGGGCCTGGGGTACCAGCACAGACAGCTGCCAGTGCTCGGCTCCCTGGGCAAAGCCTTGGCTCAGGTCATCCCCTCCTACCACCTTCCAAGCAGCACCACATGCAGCCAGAGCCACAGCCCTGGGAAGAGCCTCACCTGGAAGAAGTTGATCTGCACAGTGCCGTTGCTGAGGTGCAGGATGATGGCACTGCGGGTCCGGAACCAGTTCCACAGGTAGGGCAATCGGGCCAGCTCGTCCCCTTCCCGGGGCGTGATGTTTGCCCCCGCCTTCAGCAAGTGCTCACTCATGTAATTCCGGAAGTACTTCAGTAGTGTGATCTGTGGATGGGACAGGCTGTGAGAGGCCGAGGGTAACCTCAGGCACAGGGGGGGAGCACAGGGACTGCCATCACAGTCCCAGAGCTTCCTTACATCCTTCAGAGCTTGATGTGTCACTCAAAAGCTTGTGGGAATCCTCAAAGTTAACTCTGACAAGTCAGACTCGCTTTGCTGAACACTTTGGTACGTGCAAGTCATGTGAGCACTAAAATTTCTGTGAAACTGCTCATAAATGAGCCTCAGGTAGCAGTCAGAGCTGCTAGTGTCTGGCCTTGGGACCATGTGTCACCACCTAAAGGAAGCCTGCAGAGTGCCAGTGACCTCCAATTGTAAATGTTTCTCCCTGGAACCCACCCTGCCACCAAAGCCCAAAGGTGGCAGGAGTCTCACCACCCCCCAGCCAGGGCTCCTGTCCCCAGGACTGACCTTCTTGGTGAGGGCAGAGGGGCAGGACCTCACGGTGAAGTAGGACTCGTTGCTGTTCTGCTCAATGTACTGCAGGTTGTCCCCATCGTTGTACATGATGAGACGGGTGGAGTCATTGAAGAGAACCCCAACACTGTTGTCACAGAGCTGGTAACCTGCCCAGAAAGGACCCCCATGAGGCCTCCAGTCTCAGGGGACCACTGGTGGTGGGAAGTACCAAGGCAGATGGTTTATCACCCAGGGATTCCCTAACAGCCACCACACCAAGTCCCTGCCAGGTCTCCTCTTCGGGGAGGTCTGGGTGGCACTATTCCACCTCTGGATTTGTCATCTCCCTTATTGCATCATCCGCTGCAGAAACTGCCTCTGCTGCCACCGTGTTGCCCTGTGCAGGCTGGGGAGAGCTTGGTCACCTTGGGCACAGGTAGCCATTGCCCACCTTAAAGTGGCCAGAGCTGATGGTCAGTGACCACTGCTCTGGACTCCCAGGGTATTTGGTAAGATTCCTGGCAGAGGTCTTGGACACACACACTGGAATATAGTGATTAAAAACCCAGATCTAGGATATGCCCAAATCCAGGCTTCTCCCAGCCCCTTCAGACACCAGGAGATCCTGAAGCATTGCCACCCATAGTATTTACCGAGTCCATATTTATCCGAGTAGTCCACCCATTTGCTAACCCAGAAGATGGGATTGCAGGCTGGGTCCTCAGCTTCTTCTGCAGGAAGAAAGCAGCTTGTTAGGAGACATTTCCCACAGCCTGTGCACCCCATAAGGCCCATGGGCTGCCCCAGGCTCACCTTGCCTCACTGCTATTCTCTCGGAGGGCTTGGCTGCATTGACTGCACTCAGCTGCTGCAACATGTCAGCCAAGTGGCCACTGACAGTATCTCCCAGCTCCCGCAGCCCCATCGCTTCCTCCTTGTCCGGCAAGGCCTCCTGTGCAGGGCTGTCTAGTCCTGGGCCAGAGAGACAAGAGTGTGGAGGTGTGACCAGGGAGAGGTTTCCAAAGGCACCAGACTTACACCCTACCCCAGGTACAGGCAACACCCCACGCACAGAAAAGATCAGGCTGGAAGGGACCATGGTGGGGCATGTGGTCCCACTTCCCTGCCCCAGAAGGGTAATTCCAGAGCACATGGCACAGGATGCGTCCAGAGGATTCTGGAATATCTCCAGTGAGGGAGACTCCACACACACACTCTCTAGACAATCTGTGCAATGCTTGGGCACTGCACAGGAAAGAAGGTCTTCTTCACGTTCTGGTGGAACTTACTGGGCATCAGTTGGAGCCCATTACAAAGCTGAAGTGAATGCAATGCTTCCCCCCTGATTTGGCCCTGGGCAGAGCAAGGACAGCCCCCTCATCCACTAAATCCTCCAAGTTTCCATAAGGATCAGGAGATGATGCGAGGGAGGCACACTGAAGGTTATGGATGCTGCTGGAGGCCAGGCAGGCTGTCTCCAGCACCGCAGCCCAGCCTCACCTGGGCACCCACGCTTACCTTTGTTGAGTGCGGTCAGCGGCTTCCGCCCGCCGAGGTCCATCCCGCTGGGAGCCAGGGAGAAGCGGGGCGCGATGGTGAGGCAGCTGGTGGGCAGGCGGCTGGGGAGGTAGCCCGAGGTGAAGAACTCGTCGTTCAGCAGCTCATCGATGGTCGGGCGCGTGGCAGGGTCGGACCTCAGCATCTTCTGGATGAGGTTCGCAGCCACGGGGTTGATGTGCTGAGGAACAGGTGGAGTTTAGAGACAGATCAGGGGAAAACATGCACTAGTGACAAATGAATGGGATTTACAAGCCAGCAGAGCTCCAGTGCTGCATCAGGCAATCAGGACACAAGCCAGGGGAATTGGGCCGCACGGAGAACTGGCTCCTAACGGCACCCAAAGCTTGAGGTCAACTGACTTGAGCAAGACCAGCTCATCAGCAGTGGGATGAGCCGGGGACGTGGCAGACGAGCTGGGGGCCTGGCCCAGACCTCATGGACTTGCCCGTGTCCATTCACCCCCACACACCAACAGCCCAGCTCGGATTTTTGCCAGACTGGGGACAGGGAGCTGCTGGCTCCCCCTCGAGGTTCATGCCACCCCAGCCTGAGCCAGCCCCTCCCAGCACCAACAGCCCCTGCCCTGTTATGTGAGAGCCCACAGAGTGCCAGACACAGGGGCCGCAGCAGGAGGCTGACCAAGCACCACTGTGAGCTGAACAGATCCTCCATGGGTAGCACCATACCTTGGGAATGGTGTACTCGTTCTTCTTGATCCGGATGTACGTATCCTTCAGACAAGAAGTCTCAAAAGGCGGTTTCCCCACCAGAAGAGTGTACCTGATCATTCCCAGACAAAAGAGTGTCAGTTTTGCAAGAGAGACTCAGATTGTGTGCAGAAGCAACCCTGTTCTAAGCACACCGAGGGGCTTTCCTGGCAGAGGGAACACACTTGGCATTAGACACACTGACAGCTATGTATGTGACAGCCACTGTGCCTGGCTCCTGTCCCCTGGAAAGGGAGACTGGGATCTAGCACCCTGCAGGGAAAGTTTCAGTTAGGGAAGGTAGGGAGATGCCTGGCAGCAGGACTCAGCCAGGAGCTGTAGGGACAGTGACCTGGAGCTTTGGATCACACTAAAGTTCAGAGGTGTCAAGGAGACCAGAACCACAGGGCCTGCCCATCCCCATGGCTTCTGAAAGGCAGTTTGACTCACATGATGCAGCCAATGGACCAGATGTCCACCTCGAAGCTGTGCCCCTTCTTGCCCAGCACCTCTGGGGCGATGTAGTTGGGGGTCCCACACAGGGTCTTCTTGCGCTCCCCATCATACTCTACTTTGGTGGCCAGGCCGAAGTCTCCTGGAGAGACAGGGAGACGGGATATGAGCAAGATGTCCTGGCTGGCTTGTCCCAGAGCTGGGGTCCCTGCCACTTACCGATCTTCACCTCCATGTCGTCGTTGAGGAAGAGGTTGCCCAGCTTGAGGTCGCGGTGGATGACGCGGTGGCTGTGCAGGTACTGGCAGCCCAGGATGGTCTGGCGCAGGTAGTACCGTGCCTCGGGCTCGCTCAGTGCTTTCCGCCGCTTGTGCAGCTCCAGCAGCGACTGCGGGGGACGGTCGGTCAGTACCGGGGCGGAGGGTGCGGGACGGGGACGAGGTCAGTACCGCAGAACGCGGGGAAGGGGACATTCAGTACCCGGGGGACACCGACACCCGCCCCCCAGCCCCTCACCCTGCGGCGGCAGAGCTCCAGCACGACGTAGACGAAGTCGTCGTCCTCGAAGAAGCCCTGGAAACCGACGACGTGGCGGTGGGAGAGGCTGCGGTGGATGGCGATCTCCATGGACATCTTCTCCTTCTGGTGCGGCTTCGCCAGAAGCGACTTGGGCACCACCTTGCCCGCGAACACCTCCCGGCTCTCGGCCTCGGCCAGCTCGTAGCACCGCGCGAAGCCGCCCTTGCCCAGGAACCGCCCGCGCACGAAGCTGCGCCGGGTGCGCGGGTCCACGAGCACCTTCGGCACCTCCTTCACCCCCGCTGCCGCCGCCGCC
>VZRR01012551.1:0-142021 GCA_013398015.1 Oreocharis arfaki
AACACCTCCTGCACTGAAACCTGTGCCCTGTAAAAATGGTGTGGGCAGTAGATTCGGTTTTCCTTCAAACCAAAAGGCATCTTCTCCGAAATACGACATAAAAACAAGTTTCTTAAGGTCTGTTTCTTAATGTCTGCTTCAACACAGCGCTTCATACACGGATTAAACGTGGTTTTGGTAAGGCTGTGCTGTGCCTGTGCGTCTGTGTGTGACCACATCTGCTCCTGCTGCACTGCACAGAGGAAACTCGTGGCTCGGATCAGAGGCTTCCTGCTCTCTGCACTGAGAAGAGGAAGCACGGGCCAGGCTGGGCTGTGTCACCCCCCCAGGCTGGCACCGTCCCCAGCAGCGGGCACCGCGCGCTGCTGAGGCTTTGCCCCTCGGAGCCGGCAGGCCTTGGCTCACAGATAAACATCAGCACGGGAGAGCACCGCCGCCTCTGCTGCTCAACAGAAAACCCGCACGGCTTCACGAAAAGCCCCGTAAATCTCTTTAACTGACAAGATTTGTGCTCCAGCTCTGTCAGCGCAGGTGTTCTGCGGGATTGCTATTTTCGACAGGCTTCGCGCAGACGAAAAAGGGACACCTGTATTCTAAAAAGAAAAAAAAAAAAAGCACCCACAGGAGTACGTGAGGGTGAAGGCAGCTTTATTTTCCATCAGTAATTTTTGTTTTTAAAGTTTGTGTTATTTCCTCAGGTAAAAGCTGGCTACAAAAATTGGTAATGCGTTCTTACTCACAGTCCAGGGCTGATTTCTGTCAGCGTTAATGAAGTTTGTAGAAAAGGTGTCTCAATAATTGAATTATGCCTTTTTTACTCACTGGATACTCCCAATCTCAGTTCGGATCCAGTTCTGGATGATGCACAGAGCTTTGCTAAAGCCCTTGAAAGATTCACCTGTGACTTTTCAACCCTATTCCAAAACCTTCTACAGCCTCTTAGCGGTGCCTAATTACAGCATCTTGTACATAAGAAAATTCTCCAGCTGGAATGTGGTCTGGCCATAAATCCTTCATTAATGTCATATTAACAGATGGAGCTGCTCCATATGCAGGTGGTGTGCACCGAACACACAAGGATGTAAACAGACCAAGGCTCTCCTTTCCTTGGCTGTTTCCAGAGCTGCATCTTTGGGTGACTGAGCTGGGGCAGGAGCTGGAGCACCAGGAGTGGCCAAGGGAGCTGGGAAAGGGGCTCAGGCTGGAGAAAAGGAGGCTCAGGGGAGACTTTCTGGCTCTGCACAACTCCCTGACAGGAGGGGGCCACCGGGGGGGGCGGGCTCTGCTCCCAGGGAACACGGACAGGACAAGAGGGAACGGCCTCAATCTGCCAGTGAGGGTCAGGTTGAACACCAGGAGGAATTTCTTCATGGAAAGGGTGGTCAGGCATTGGAAGGGGCTGCCCAGGGAGGTGTGGAGTCCCCATCCCTGGAAGTCTTCAAGAAATCACTGCATGTGGCACTCAGTGCTATTGTTTATTTGACATGATGGTGTTCGGTCAAAGGTTGGACTTGATGGTCTTGGAGGTCTTTCCAACCCTAATGATTCTGTGGCTCACCTGATTTAATGGATCTTAAATTGATGATGTGAGCTCCCAGCAATCCCTCCCAGTCCAGGAGCACCAGCTCTCTAGGTACTACTTCCATTAAGGCAGGAAAGAGCTGTCCCTGTGTGCACGGCCCCATCGACAGGAGCGGAGCAAACCCACAGGGAACAAGTCAAACGAGCTTCACCACCCACTGCAGAGCTCTGCCAGGCACTGGGGACCTCTGCCAGCACAGCCCCGTGCACCTGGGAGCACCCTCACCCGGCCCAGGGCAGGGACAGCACCAAATTTTGGACAGCACAGCCAAACAAGACATCCCCACGTCCACACTCATCGTTAAACTGAGCTCAAACATGACTTGGTCACAGCAGGGCCAAGCCTGGGCTGTTTGAGAAGAGGCTGCGTGCGGAGGTGTGGGCTCTCCTGACGTGCAGCATTCCAGCAGGATGGCAGAGCCACTAAAATTCCTGCTCAAGTAGGGAGCAGCAGACAGGGAGAATGCCAAGGATGAAGGGGCAGGTTTTCTTCAGCACTTGCCCATTTAGGGTGTCCAACAAATAACAGCCCCTGGTGGTGCTTGGTCTAGGGGTCCTCCCCTAGGGCAGCCCCTGGAAGAGCTGAGCCTCTGCCAGCCCACCTGGCCAGAGGGAGAACTCCTGGAGTGGGTTTGAGGGAAAGCATGCCCGAAAGGAAAAGGGGGAATCCCAGATGCCACCCCTTGGTGCCAAGGCAAACACGAATCTCTGTCCAAAGCTGTGTATTTGGCCAGTTCAGCAGGAGACACTTGGAGCTCTGAGCGATTGTTGGGTTTCCTCCAGCAGCAGTGTGGCAATGCTGTTACAGACCTGCCAGGACTCCGGGTTCCTGACAGATCTCTGCTTGCCTTGCTGCAGTTACACCACAGGCACATTTGGCCCTGCCATCCTTTGGGGCTGCTGATCACTCTGGGCGTGCTGCTCGCTTGGCAGATGTTCCAGAGGACCGGAATTTCTTGTGGAATTCTGCTCTGTGAGGCAATGGCTGTGTGGGCAGTGAGGTCTCTTCAGCACTGACCTGACCACACCAACAGGATCTCTGTGTTCTTCAGGCTCCCTCTTCTCATCCCTCCCACAGCTGGACACTGCAGAGAAAAGGGACTCCTGACTTCTCCCTGCATGGAAATAGGCTACTTTCCACAGAACCAACATTCCTGCTGCAGTGTTTTGTAACAAGGCATCAGTAGAAGTGAGTAATGTGTGTTTTCTCTGCCACAGATCCTAATCTAACACTGCTGCACTGGAGAAAAGCCTGCCAGGCAGTTGGGGAAAGCAGCAGAGCAAACAACATTTCCTCTCCAGACACACAGATCCCCACTCAAGGGTCCAAATTTGGTGGGAAAAACTTTCCTCCACAAAAGTTTACACTGGCAGCTCCCAGTTTTGCAGTTTTGTGGTCTGAAATCCAGATGGATTCAGTATCAACAGCCTTAGGAACAGGAAGAAAGGTAAAAGAGGTCCCAGGTCACTGATTAGGGAAGGAATGGAGATGGAATACCAGAGCTAGAGTGAGGGAAAACGGGAGGAGGTGGTGAAGGAGGAATGCTTAGCAAGAGGGTTGGGAAATGACTGGAGGCAAAAAGCAGAATTTCAGATATCTGGATAAATATAAAATGTCAAACAGGGAGGTGTTTTGGAAAGGAGAGAGTTTGTAATTTCTCTTTCATTTTTAACAGCCCTGCATGACATACTTGTTTACCTTAATGGCACTTCTGCCAGTAATTACACTGCTCATAAAAAACCCAACTGCTGGATATAGTGTATATTTAAAACTGTTAATTATTACTTGTATTAATTACTGTTTCTTTACACCTTGAGTCCAGGTTGTGGCTCTGAGAGTCGTTGTCCCTGTGAGCTCCTGCAGTGCCAGTGAGGGTGTGAAGCTCAGCTAAGCAAATTTACACTTCAGTGCTGAACTCTGTGCATGGATTTAGGTCTAACAAAACACTTAATCAGGTTTAAGGAGCTGTGAGTGACCACTGAAAGGCAGAACATGTGCCCACATGTCCTGCCAGCCTGCAGCCTCCTCCTCCTCCCAGCTCTGAGCCAGGACAAGATACACGAGTGGGGATTATGCACACACACAGCACCTTCAACTTCAGAGTGTGAGACTTCTTCAAAACTCAGGATAAACAGAACACCCCATTGTTCCCAGAAGGTAAAGAAGGGCTCTCCTGGCACAAAAAAAAAGAGGAGATAGAATAAATGTGAACACATCTTAAGGCTGGAGTTTGGGTTCAAAAGTGTATTAGAAGAGTTAAAAAACTGCTACACGTTAAAAATTAATTTAGGATTGCTCAAAAAGGAGCTTCCAGTGGGATTATCTGCTGAGTCACTGCCTGGTGCAATACAAGGTACAACTTCACCTTCCAAAGCCTGGTCTTTAATATTCTTAGACTGTCTGGGCTCCTTATGCCATCACTACTGCCAAAAGGGAGGCGTTGGGGTTCAGTGGCACTTCTTAGAAGTACAGTCCTCTGTGGGTGAAGGGAACAGAATCACAGCCACCACGGCATTCCAGTTCTCCCTTTCTTTGGCCAAATTTCTCCCATCCCTAAGACAGCTTGCTCCATGTATTTGTCATTTTTTTTGAAGCAGTGTTGTTTTAACTTTACAGACACCAGAAGGATTGAAAAGATAATTAAGCACCAGGGGATAATCTCTTGCCTGCCAAGGTGATAAAGACGATCTCAGAGTAAATTAACCAGTAAATTAACCCCAGAGCATTTTAATAGTACAGAAAAGCAGAAATATTGCAGAATTCAAAAGAAGAAGTGATATGACTTCTTTAGACGGCTTGGGATTTCCAGGCCTAACTGCAATCAATATATGGCAAAAGTCTGACAGAAAACTGGGCCAGGACTAAGGTGAAAAAGTGTTTTAGGGGTGAAGTGGGGGCACCACCTGTGGGGTTCTCCATAGAAATCATCTCTCCTGATGATTTCTAGAAGGAAAGAAAAAAATCTGGGTTTTCTTATGTCTTCCCAACCTGGTATTCTACAAAACACACTCAGATTTTTGTAGGAGGAGATGTGTTTGGAAGGAGTTGGTACCGACTGAACTGACAGTATCAGCTGTGTAAAACTGTTTGATGATACTGGAATTACTTTCCCCCAGACACTGCACATTTTAAATAAGTTTTGACCATGTTAAGACAAATTATTGTCACAAACACTACAGAAATGCACATTAAAAAAAAAAATCCGAAACAACTCTTATGAAAGTTCCAGTTTTGCAAATTTGAGTGCAGACACAAAAAATAAAAGATAAAAAAAATTCTTCTATTCTTTAACTTTATTTTCTGAGCACAGTATTTCCAGATGTGTCCACCCCTTGCAACAGAACATGGACAGTGAGGCAGCTGGGATGTACAGACACTGGTCTTGATAAAAAGCAAGAGTCTATTTGTGTTTTATTCTAGTTTTATTTCTGTCTTATTTTTCAAATAAAGGTGTTGGGTAATTGGAAGATAAAGTGGATTTGTTTAAGCATGAAGTAATTACGTTAGATTAAGGTACAAAAAATTATCCATAGCATTTATCGACTGCTAGTTTGGAGAGTACAAATATTGCATTGGCCACACAGGAATCTTCTTAATCTGCCCTAAATCCATGTTCCAGGGACTTTGAGAGCAGAGCTTGACTTATTCCCAACATGCTAAAGCTAGGAAGTATGAAAATTGATTTTTCACTGGTTTCTTGGTAAAATGAGGTTAAAGTGTTTTCTGTTACTAGACCAAGTCAGGCTAAATAGACATAAAACACTTTGTTCTTCTCTGACTGAAGTCAAAGTCAAAATTCTTACAAACATGAAAGGCAGCAATATCAAACCTGTGATCTTGAAAGGAAACACAGAGTATTCCATCCGTGGAATAACAGGAACCTGCTTTGAATGCTGGAATACACACTGCATGTTGTTTACACTTAGAAGAATTACTTATTGCAATATTTGCATAAGTGTTCAGCTCTGTTTAATTACAGCTGTCTGCAAGGGAGGGTTCCATGGTGTGGGCACCAGATCCAAACCAGATTTCTTTGTAGAGCTGTAAAGTCAAATTCTAGCGAGACGGACCCAGATTTCCATCCATATGAAAGAGCAGATTGTTTCAGACACTCTAATGCGTGACGTGTTTTGTTCTCCCTTCTGAGGCACATCTGGAGGGCTGTGCCCAGGTCTGGGCTTCTTGAGGACAGGAAAGACATAGAGCTGCTGGAGAGGGTCCAGTGGAGGCCACGAAGACGATGATGGGTCTGGAGAATCTCTCTGATGAGGAGAGACTGTGGGAGCTGGGCTTGGTTGGTTTGGAGAAGGGAAGACTGGGAGGGGATATCAATCCATACCAATATCTCCAAGGGGTGCCAGAGGATGGTGCCAGGCTCTGTTCAGTGGTGCCAGTGACAGGACAAGGAGCAATGGCCATAAAATAAACCATAAGAAGTTCCACCTCAACATGAGGAAAAACTTCTCGCTATGGAGGGGGCAGAGCACTGGGACAGGTGCCCAGGGAGCGCCAGGAGCGGCTGAGGGAGCTGGGAAAGGGGCTCAGGCTGGAGAAAAGGAGGCTCAGGGGGGACCTTGTGGCTCTGCACAACTCCCTGACAGGAGGGGGCAGCCAGGGGGGATCGGCTCTGCTCCCAGGGAACAGAGACAGGAGGAGAGGGATCGGCCTCAAGCTGCGCAAGGATGGGTTCAGGTTGGACAGCAGCAGGAATTTCCCCATGGAAAGGGTGGTCAGGCATTGGAAACGGCTGCCGAGCAAGGTTTGGAGTCCCCATCCCCGAAGGCGTCCAAGGAAGGGCTGAACATGGCACTCAGTGCTCTGGTGACCAGGCGGGGATGGGTCACAGGTTGGACTCGATGCTCTCGGAGGCCTTTTCCAGCCTCTCTGATCCGGTCACTCCACGTCGGGCCGAGCCCCCGGCACCGGAGGCGAGCTGCGAGGGGAATGGAGGCGTGTGAGGGCGCGGCCGGCAGGGGGCGCTCCCCGGCGGCGCCCGCGGGCGGGGCCTCCGGGGGCGTGGCCATGGCAGACCCCGCCCCGCCCTCCGCGCTGTCCCCGCTGCCGCTCCGGGACGCGGCAGCAGCGCCGGCGCCATGGTGAAGATCGCCTTCAATTCGCCCTTCGCCCTCAAGGATGAGCCCAAAAAAGAGGCTGCCGAGGCGCTGGTGGCCGACAAGGTGCGGGCACAGGGGTGTCCCGNGGGCAGGCGGGGCGACAGCGCGGCCTTTGCGCATGCGTCGCGCGGCTTCCCCGAGCGCGGGCTCTGCTCCGCGCATGCGCTCCACACCCGCGGCCCCGGCGCAAGATGGCGGCGGAGCGGCAGGGAGGCGGCGGCGGCCGCGGGGCTCGCGCTCCTGTGGCGGCCGTCCCGCCGCGCCCTGCCCGGGGCTGCGGGAGCGTCCCCCCTCAGCCGTGAGGGGCCGCGGGGCCCTGGTGCCGCGGTGCTGTCACTCTCTGCAGCCCCGTTGCGGTGCGATGTCCCGTGACATCCCCCGGGCCAGCGCCGGCACCGGGTGTTTATCTCGAGCTGGGCCCGTGCCAGCGCCGCGTTTCCTGACGGCGCTTTAAGGCTCCCAGCTCGGTCCTGGGCCGGCTGGGGAAGCGCAGGGAGAGGTCCCCCCCCGGCGCGGGCAGCGCTCGGCCGGCGCCTTCCAGGCAAACAAAGCGGGCTGAGGCTCGTCCTCCGCTCCCGGCGGCGCTCGGAGCCTCCTGGTAGCTGCGGTGAGGCGTCGGTGTCGCGCTTAAATTAAGAAACCTGCCATAAAGGGTTTTAAATAGAAAGCCAGGCTCGCACCCTGTGGTTGGCTTTTCCTTCCCAGCGAGCTGCGCGTCGCTGGCTTGAGTGGAACTTTCCCAATTTGTGGGAAATTTGTTTTGAAGGTGTCTCGCGTTTTAGGCAGATGGAGAAGCTCGGCCTGTAGGTAAATACATCAGTGGCTCTAGGCGGGCAAGATGGCATGGGCTGAGTTTATTTGTAGTCGGAGAGTAAGAAAATTTTTAAAATAACAAAACTTGTGGAGTTGGACTCTAGTTCTGTTTTTTCTTTTTTTTTTTTTTCCCTCTTCTAAGCTGTAATCAGGAAAGCAGCTTCCCTTCCAGCCTACACAGCCTCACCTGAAATAGCCTCCCTGTAGAAGGAGAAGGGATGCAGAGTGATTTTCTTGCTCAGTGCACTCTTCGGAGCTGTTGGAGTTCGATGCGTGCACATTGAATATAGTAGCACTCAATTGCAGGATCAAAAGGAGAGAAAGTAGGAAAACAGGGTAGATAAAGGATTTAAAATTTGAAGATGTCATTAGCATGGCCAGTTTCTTGTGGGACAAACTCCTCAGCTATTCCTGGGGCGACTGGTTATACATACATTTGCTAGCTCTGTACTGTGAAAGCTCTGACTGGAATAGTTCTAATAAACACACCCCTTTTTCTGTTCTCATGAGAGCTGCTCCTCTCAATTTGGAATATTCTGTGTGTTTGCACACACATACGTGGCTTTTTAACAACTCTTCACTCTGACTTCAGGGCTTGGAGTTGCGTGTAAACATCAAGTTCATCATTTTACTCCAAGACAAACTTGTTGGAGTGGTTGTTAATGTCTTCTTTTGCTGGAATATTTGTGCAGAGCAAACAAGCTTAAAGGCTAATGTTGGCTGAAACAGCACAATAAAAGTCCCCTGGAGTATCTGCACAAAACCCTTGAGCTTGCAGAATATTCTCCCTGCAGGTTCTTTGGGGCTGTCAGTAGTGTTAAAACAAGTGATTTTTCTTCTTGTCTCTTATCCCTCGTTTGCTTTGCTTATTACAGCTTAGAACTGCATTTTCTTTGTAGGTTTTTGATGACTTTTATCTGTTACTTTTGTGCAGAGGTTTTGTAACCTGCTGGAGCAAAATCTTCCTATTGTGTTCTCTTAGCAGCTCTGTCAACTCTTCCCTCTCAGGTTCAGCTGCCCACATTGCTGCTTAATATGCTGAACTACCTTTGCTTTGTTTGAAATAGGTGTAGTGCAAGTGTAGCTAATTAGATGTCGACATCATCCCTGCACTGGGATGGCTGGAGTGCCAAAACTGGTGCAGACTGGTGTGTTCAAGTAGGGACAGGCTGGATGAGTAAGGACCTCCAAGGTGGAGGTGAACATGGAGAGAACAGAATTAATCTCCATCTTACAGCTGCTTAACCCTGAAAGGTGATTTTCACACGGTGCCATAGAAATGTGGCATCATTCTGACTTGAACCCGGGGTTTGGCTTTGTTTTTGTAGTTTGTTTCTTTTTTAACAAATGCTTCACATGCCAATTGTAGCAGCTTGTGTCCTGCTGAACCAACATTTTTGTGTTTGGAGGATGCGCGAGCGGAATGTGGGAGTATTGACTTTCACAAAACAGCTTGGGGTTTGTTTCAGCACTTGCATAACTGATGGCTTTGACTTTTATGCTGCTGCATCTTGCTGAGCATGGAAATATTGCAGCCTCGGTGATAATGCTGGCGCTTGTTGGGAGCACAGGTCACTAAATGTGTTGTGTTCTGCAGGACCCAAATAAAGGAAGGCCATGGAAGCTGCTGTGCCCAGCCCAGCCACTGATTCTGGGAACACCTCAAAGGAAAAGATCTTTTACTGTGAAATCCAATTTTCTTCCTTCCTGACCAGGACAAAGAGCAGATCTTGAAAGCAAGCTATTAAATCCTGGAGTCAGGAATCATTAAAGGGACATTCTTGACCAAATGTGGAGGTTATCTAAACATGTTGGGTTTGCTGGTTGTTTTTGTGTTTTGTTTTTTCCTTTAAAAGACCCAAGCCCGGTGTGTGATTCCAGGAGGGAATGTCTCTTCTGACTGTTTGGTATTTGACAGTACTTCTGCTGTTCTCTTCACTTGGCTTGCATGAGCCTTGCAGCTGGAAGTCTGGGAAGGTGCTGCAGGAGCTCTGGAGGGTTAAACTTTCAGACACCACCTCTGCCTTTGCAGTGAGGATTGCACAACTCACCACCACCTCAAAGTAGTTTCCTTTGGGTGCAGTCATCTTCCTTTGAGAGAACACTGGGTGGGGGAAAAAAAGCTGCTGAGCTAAAGAGGGAAGTTTCAGGCTGTCAGAAACAAAATTTCCTGGGGTTTGGGTAGGAGAGAGGTTATTTTGAGGCTGCAGGGTAGGATGTGCCACAGGGACTTGTTTTTATTTGGCATAATTGGAAGCTGTGTTTAAGCTGACGAGTGGTTTTCTTTCATAATGGACTTTGCTTGTGCATATTAAAAGTTCCAAAACCTGGTGACTCGTGTCAGTTGTCTGTTCCCCAGCCAAGAGACAAAGTTGCATCTTGGCTTCTGTTAATCCAGCTTTGGGAGGAAAAGTAATGTTAATGCACGTGATAGCGAGAGGAGGAGGGGAAAGAGGCTTTTGGGAAGAGGCCTGAAAACACTGTGTACCTTTAATGACCTTGATCTACAAATCCTGCTTTCTCCTACTAGAATGTGGCTGCAGCACAGGATCTTTTGTTAACAGTTAATTAAGTTTCTTACATCTCAAATAGTTCTTGGACAAAGGTTTGTCTAGAAAACATCCTCTAACTCAGAAAATACTCTTGGTGCTGTTTGAAAACAGATCTTAAGCTGATGCAGTAACATTTTGTGTGAGTGTTTTCTTATTTTATGATGCTGACTTGTAATTCCCACACCTAGAAGAAATAGAAGATGGTGGGTCAAAGTGAAGCAGTTGATAACAACTCACTTTAAATTCAGAGCAGCTGCCCTTTCTAAGTTCTCACCTTTCTTTATTTAAAGGACCCAGAAGTTGCCACACACAGGGCTGAAAATTCATCTGGAAGATGTCTCTTGACTCTGCTGGGCCTGGCGTTCATCTTGGCAGGGGTTGTTGTGGGTGGAGCCTGCATCTACAAGTACTTCATGCCAAAGGTAATCCAAGAGTTCTTTTTGATTTAAACAGCATTGATTAAAAAAAGTATCAATGGGTTATCACTAGACTAGAAAGATGAAGGGGAAAGAAAGATCATGAGGACACGAAGACCGTGTGTCCTTCGGGTGTGACAGAGCTGTGCTCGGTCTCGGCAGACAGAAATGCAGTGTTAGAGCTGCTTTGCTGTGAGGTAACTGCCCTTGCTCGTGTCCCAGCACAAGGTGTACCGCGGGGAGATGTGCTACTTCGAGAACGAGGGCCGGGAGCGCGCGGTGGAGCCGTACTTCCTGCCCATCGCCGAGGAGGCCGACATCCGCGAGGACGACAACATCGCCATCATCGATGTGCCCGTCCCCAAGTTCTCCGACAGCGACCCCGCTGCCATCGTGCACGACTTCGACAGGGTCAGTGCCGGGGGCACCGCGCGGCCGGGACCGGGACCGGGCACGCGCGGCTCCGGGATTGTGCTCCGGGCTTTAGAGCTCCCTGTCAGCGCCAGTGCTCCTTGGCTTTGAGGGTGGCAGAGCTGACCTTGTGAACTCTCGAACAGTGGGATTAACTCTGCAGTGGTGGTACAGTCACTGTGGGTAGGAATTCTGAGTTGTCGCCCAGAAAAATGCATCTCAGTGCTATGCAACTCTACTGGTTGGGATATCTGGAAGTGCCACTTGCTGTTTGATCATGAATCCCATGTAAATGGAGAACGTCCTAAATGTGAGTTGAGGGACCGAGGACTCAGCACAATGTCGCAGCAAAATGTAGAACTGCAAACAGGTGTGGGCCTTGGAGAAGGGAATTGAAAAATCACTTCAAGCAGCTGAAACCTAGAACCTGACAGTGCTGTGGTAGTGGCATGGAGTTTCTGTAAGGCAAAGAGGAGAGGATGGCTTTCATTTGACTTTTTTAATTAAAGTTGTGTTGATAGTGTTAACATTTATCCTCAGTCAGCTGTAAAAGCTCTTGGAGGTTGGTTGTAAATCCAGCCTTGGCAATGCAGATAGAATAAACAGATAATTCTAGTTGCTGCAGTTCTTGTGCTCAGTGGCAATGCTGATGAGATTTTTGTAGGGACTAACACTTTTCCTGAATAACTATTTAAAGGGAATGATTGTTTATCAGCAGCTGGATACCTTTTGTTTGCACTGTGCTTAATTAGACCTTTTCAGTTATGAGATCATGCTCCCAAATACTTCCTCTGTGTTAGTACAAACTGTACTCCTTTACAATTACAGCAGAAGCTGCTTTTCTATTCAGCTTTCTCTTATCTACGAAAGCTTTTTAAACTATTACTGTAACCACTTGGTTTGCCAAAGTGGTAACAGTTCATTTCTTACACCGGGCAGTTTCTGAATGCATCGCTTTTGTTGTAGCTGTGAGTGATCTCCAGCTTTTTTAGCTTGCCTTGCTCCTGGTGGAATTGTGTTCTGCTAATTAAAGGCCCCCTGACTAATTGAAAACTTGTTTTTAAAACAGCTTTTGACGGCGTATCTTGACCTGCAGCTGGGGAACTGCTACGTGATCCCACTGAACACTTCTATAGTCATGCCTCCAAGGAATCTGATGGATCTCTTCGCCAAGCTGGCGGTATGTGGGAGCTTTGCTGCTGGGTTCTGCTGACAGGCTGCCTTTTGCTAAGAGTGCTGGATGCTGCTCCTGAACTGCAGGCCCTTGCTAGAACAGTCCTCCCTCCATCAAAGTCCATAATCCCTCGGCTCAGTCACTGCACTGAAGTTAAGGCCAGCTGTCAGTGTATATTATGTTGAGTAGATTCATGCCTAATGCTCTTATTAATACCTGGCTTTATGAGAGCTGAAAGCAACCAGCAGATAAGGTTAAATTTAGCTGTTAGAAAGGAATTTGATAAAGCTCCAAATATCATTGAAAGCCTAAACCTGAGAGTTACTCCCAGCAAGCTCGCTCGCCCCGTGAGGGTTTTGCTGAAAAGAACAATGTGAACTTGTTCCCCAGTTATTGGCACTGCAGTTATGAGATCACCACAAGCATTTGACTCTTCAGTGACTAAAACTGGTGTTTTTCCAAGATGATTTATGGGTCAAGTTGACAGAGCTTGCTGCTCCTTCCCAGTTAAATGCAATACTTGGCTATCGTGTGTCAAATGGAGTCTTAAAAAAAAAATAATTGACTCTCTTGTATCTGGTTCTAGAGGCCACTGGTCTAGTTTAGCTTGTTGCATTATTTTTTTTAGCTCCATGAAGACAAGCTCTAAGTGTATGTCTCTGCCCCCCTTTTAGGAGTTGAGGGGTAGGAAGCTGTTTCAGTAGTGCTGGGAGCATCTGGTGAAGCCTTTTGTAGGGTGCCCTGCCTTTTTTATGTTAGAAATACATTGTCTCAAACCTGGAGTCTTTCACAATACCTTGTTTCTCTTTTAGCTGCAAACTTTGTGTACAGATAAACCTGACCAGGTTCTATTTACATTTGCTTCACATGAGGCTTGCAGAGTTGAGGTTAATTGTGCTTTGGATGTAACTGCAGCTGTTTGAGATGGCCTCTGTCAGTTTTTAACTTGCCTGGTATGTGACTGGTTGAGCTCAGCATATCTTGGTATTAAAAATCAGGAAAGCTGAACTCTGCTGCTTGAATCCCTTCCAAAGCAAAGAGTAAAATGTAGTGGCTTGTCCCTTGTTAGCAGCAGTCTGTACCTGCAGGTTTTGTCTCTTCCAGACTGGCTCCTACCTGCCCCAGACGTACCTGGTGCGTGAGGAGATGGTGGTTACAGAGGAGATTGATAACGTGTCTGATCTGGGCATCTTCATCTACCAGCTCTGTGTGGGAAAAGAGACCTTCAGGCTTCAGCGCAGAGACCAAATCATGGGTAAGTTCCCCTCAGGAAAAAGCAAATGTAATGTTCAGCTAGGGAAGGGTAAATACTTAAACCTGGGGAGTTTTTAGTCTTGGGAATCTAAGTGCTCAGAAGAAGCTCAGGCTACTGCTGGCCCTGCTGGGTATTTCCCCTCCCATCATGAATGTGAAGTGTCATTTGAACATGCTGAGAAAGTTTCAGTTACGCAATTACAGGTTACATGCCCAAACCACATTTAAGTCTGTTTCTGTTCCATCTTTTGGTTGAAGTTACAAGTTAGTTTGACCCCAAAATTCATATAATCTATCAGATAATGTGAGTCTCTGTAGGTGCAGCTCATTCTTTCCCTGTCCTATCTAAAATTGGGTTACAGGTTTTACAAATAAAAACATTTTCTTATGCTTTACTTGCTCTGAAAAAAAAGTAGTTGAACAGTGAGCTCTGGACATCCCAGACTTCCTCTCTGAAAGAGGAAGAACACTTCAGAGGAACTGCTGAGCACTGGTTCTTTATTGCCTGTGTGCTCCTGCCACCCTGTGCCACCCTGTGACAGGGACTGAGCTGAGGTGTCCGTGCTCTGACCTACTGGGACGAGGCCTGGGGGGCAGAAATCTGGTGCTGTGAATTTTTCTTCACTGTAGCTCAAAGCATTTTGTATTTGCTGCTCCCACCAAACACAGTGAGCTAACCCTTTGTCAGTTAGAGCCTTTCAGAATGCAAATGTTTGGTTTGTCAGGACGCTGTGCTCTGGTTTGGCTGCCAAGCTCTTAGGCAAGAGTTTCCTCAGCCCAGTTGCAGCATCAGGAGCCACATCTGCTGCTTGCTGCACACAACATCCTGTTGTGGATGGAAGGAAGGCTCCCTCTGTGGGAGCAGCAAAGGGGTTCTGTGTAGGGCACATGGAGGAACACTAAATGCTGCCCTCATGGGAGGCAGAGGCATGTGACTGAGCTGTTGTGAGGATGATTTTGGGGACAAGACTAAATTGACAGCTGCTGTGTCTATAGACAGCCCTGTGAAGAGTGTTTATGATGTTCCCTGAAATCATCCTGCTCTAACATGTTGTTGACATCTTTGCTGCAGAGAAGAAAAGGTTCCTACAGAGCACTTGCACAAAAGGATTCTGGTAAATGGAAAATGTTTCCTGGTACAGCTGCTGTGCTGTAACTCTCCTTGTTTGCCTGTGGAGGAGAGAGGGTGGGAAATCTAATCAAACTGAGGAGAAAATTGTTCAGGGGCAAGTCTTGCCTTGCCTTCCCCACCTCATTTCTAGCACACAGCGTACGAATGGCACAGAAATGAGACTGCAGTGGATAAACTGCTGGAACTTCTGTGGAAAAGTCTTCTCATTTCTTCTCATTTAGCTGGTGCTGCCTCGGCTCTCAGCTTTTGTGGAGTTTGTGTGTTCATCTGTTAGATCAAACTAACCTCAGGTGCTGTGGCAATTCCCTGGAGTTGTAACTTGGAGGCATGGGAGGAACCCAGGTCATCCTGTTAGGTGGGCATTGGAAACTTCATCTCCATCTCCTGATGCCTTGGAATTGAAGGACAGCAGGATTTTAGGTGTTTATAAACCAAAGCAGTGCCCTGCTGGGGTTAGGTTAAGAGCTGGTGCTTCTTTTGCTTACTCTGAACAATTCTCTTCTAATGAAACAAGCTAAATCTTCTCTGAATTACTGCAAAGGGAAGTGATTGAGAACAGCTCTTTGATGGTAGGACTGCTGTGTTCTTGTCTCTTAGTGAGTCACAGCTGATACAGGTAAACTGCCTGGGTCAGACCCAGTGCTGGCATGTCCCGAAATAGAGAAAATCACTTTAATAGTGTTAGGAAGAACCAGAGTGAGGTAAATCCTCCCAAGGTGAAGTGCTCTGCGAAGCACACCCTGTGCACATGCACACTGGGCAAGGGATTTGGGATGGAAAACAAGCCCATAGCAGGCTCTGGTGGCAGTTCCTGGCTGGAGAAACACAATGCACTGAATGGTTGTGTCTTGTAATGATGGAGAGCTGGCAGTGCTTGCTCTGGGCTGGGATCCCTTCACTCAGCCTCTTGTCCTCTCTCGTCCCCAGGTGTGCAGAAACGGGCAGCGGAGAACTGTCACTCAATCAGACACTTTGAAAACTCTTTCGTGGTTGAGACAAAGATCTGTCAGCAGTGAAAGGTGACAGATGAGAGGTGACCAGGTCACACCTTCTTGGAGAAGTCAGCGTTAGACATCGACTTCTGCAATTAAACCGTGCAGTGATAATCAAAAGCCTTATGCATTTTCTGTGTATTGCTTGTATTTCAGAAGACGAAGTCACCATTTCAGCTTTCGTTGATCCTTGGTATAACTTTTTAGTTGTCTCATGTAAAACTTAAATTTGAGTAAGGTTTTTTTTTTTTAGAAGGCTAATATCAGTTTATCTGTTGAATGTGTTTGATTTAGTGTAATCCGGGAATGGCAGAAAAATATATATATATAAAAATGTTAATCAGTTCCTTGGCTGGAACCAGTTATGTTCACCTTAACTTTCACAGAATGATTAATATTAATAATCTGTGGTTTGCACATCTTGTGTAGTTCTGTAGAGTAGCTCTGCACTCCGTATCCTGGCTCAAAAACCTTCCTGATCTGGCTCATTAAAGGTTTATTTTAACGACCATGTGTGCAGCATGTAAAATCCAAGCTCAGTGATCAGAAACCTTTAACACTACCCTGTTTCTTTTTGTGCAATTACTGTATTGAATTCGTATGTATATTTGGAACCTTCCCTGAGCTTACGTTGAGTTCTTCTCCCTTAGTTTGGTTTTGTGGCATTTAGTTGTTAGATTCAGGTAGAGTTGCTCTTAAAGCTTGTCAGTATTTTTGGTTATGACTTGGTTTATCCTGTAACTTCCTATTTCCAGGGTCTGTTCTGGTATAGCTCACTTGTGAACGTGACTGTAGTTGTAAACTTAAACTACTTGGGCTTATATAAACTTTTTAGATCAACTTTTTATGAGCAAGTAGCATTACTGCTGCAGTCAGAGCATTGTTCCCTTTTTTTTGAAAGCTGCAGTCTAAAGAGAATGAAGGGTTAGTGTCCTGCAGTTGATAAACCTGAGAGTTTTATTAAGGGACTTTATATTGGCATAAATTCTGCAACCCTATAATAAATGTTTCTCTAAAACTTTGGTGTTTGTGTGACTTCCTGGTGCTCAGAGGTGAGGGGGGTGATGCTGTGGGCCTGGGGCAGCATGCAGTGCTCTTTTCTTAACCCCTCTTACTTCTTTTTGAGCTTGTGAAGCTGAATTTCTTCTTCCTGGTGCTGTGGAACTGCTTTGTGGTGCCAGACAAGCTCGTGGAACAGAGGGAAGAACAGACAGCTCTCTCCAAATGGGATCCCCCAGGGGCAGCTCTGGGGGTGTTGACTCCAAGGGCAGGATGCATTTACAGTTAATTTGAATATTGCTGGTGAGGAGGCTGTGATTGAAGGTTTGCCTGTCCCAGGGTGTTAATGAGGGGCTGTTCAGCACATCGGGATAGACAGAGGTTAATGAGCCCTCAGCTCTGACCCTGAGCTTTGCTGGAAGCTCAGATGAGAGAGTCCTGCCCTGAAACTGCTGGGGCTCAGAGCTAAAGTGTTGCTGAACCCTTGTGGCTTTCCTGGAAAGTGCCTGGGATTGTGCAGCTGGAAGGAAAGCAGCAGGATTTCTGCACAGACAGCAGTGGGGAGGGAGAGGTGCCTGTAGGAGTTGCTGCTCTGTCATTGCTCAGGAAACTGCAGGAGAAAGGAGAACACAGGAATTCTAGCACAGAAACTAACACAGCTCTTCCCCCAAGGATGTGTCCCAAAACCAGAGCTTTGGCTCTAAAATAGTATGTGTAGGAGAGTGTTTCAGTGAATTGAAGTAGATAATGAAGGAAAATGCTGTAGAAAGCTCTAAGTCCTGTTGCTGTGAGCCAGGTTTCCTTCACTCACAGGTGTTACTGGGAGAAGCCGCTGTGCTGGGAAGTTTTTCCTCCAGACTTTGTGTCCTTGGACAAGGGCTGATTTCCTGCTCGTCTGGATTGGCTGGGAGGATAACCAGGATGGGTTTTTTTGGTAGCCTTGAGTGGAAGTACTTGGAGATGTGTTGGTTGTGGAGAGCAAGAAGCATCTGCTTGTAGCATTGAGGTGTGATTTTATGGAAAATAAACCCCAGGAATTGTTCTATCCAGCTCAGAGTGTCCACGAAGTGGATGCACCTCCAGCCAGGAATGCTGGACCTGCTTCCACATGGGCTGGAACAATTCCTGTACCTTGGGAACGAAGTGAAGTCAGTTCTTTAGATGTTATTGGATGTTCCAGGCAGGCAGCCAGGGACAGGAGGAACAGATTGTTCTCACCTGCTCTGAGGTGAGCAGGGAGCTGGGTTTGGTCACACGTGTGCTCTGCTGGCCTTGTTACCTATCCCGAAGTGTTTTAGGCACGGGCTGGGTGTCCAAGCCAAAATATTGGAATTTTAAGGTACTCCTGGGATCTTCTAATGCTGTGCTTGGCTTTGAGCAGCTCCTGTGTTTGGCTGGGCTATAGCAGCAGGAGGCAGCACGAGTTGGAGGAGTGCTTTGCACCAGTAGATGGCACAGGCAGCAAACACTTGGGTGTAAAGTGTGTGTAAGTGGCAAAAACTTGGTGCATTCATCCAACAGACAGTTTTTCAGCTATTTTACCAAAATTAAACCTAAAAATGGTTTGATCAAAGCTTCCTCCAGCTGGTGCTTAGTGTCTTGGCTTAGTTTTTATCTATAGTAAGGAACATTTTTATAACAACTGTAACTGTAAAACCCTGTTAATATCTGAGTAGAACTGTACTACAGGCCTGGGTGTGGTGACTGAGGGGGTGACACTGCCGGGATGCAAATGCAAACTCATTTGCTGTAAGAGCTTCATTTACATCTGTGTTTACTGGAAAGGCATCCTATGGGCACGGGGCAGTCGGCAGGATCCCTGCAGGGACTGTGGGCAGCTTAGTTTGGGAGCTGGCAGGTTCATTTTCTGACCCTATAAATTAAAAATGAGACGTAAATTTTAAATACCTGTATCAGCGTCAAGCTGGCAAGGCAGTGCTTTGGATATTTCCTCTTCCAGCATTACATGTGAGTTCTTTTGGGGTTTTTTCTAAATCAGAAAAGCACATGAGAAATGATTATTAAGAACACAGTTGATTTTGGTTATCAGAGGAGATGCTGTTGCCCTTTGCAGAAGCTGCTGCTCTGTGTGATGCTGAGGTGTGGGTGGCTGTGGTGACAGACTCTTCCATTAGAGTGTGTAACAGTCTAAATTAGAACTTCAGTCTCCTCCAGCCTTACTGTTTTATAAAAATTGAACTTTTTTGCATTTATAAATATCTTGCGATGAAGATCTGGAGAAGAAAAAAATAGGGATAGCGTGGAGACCTTTTGAAAAACACCCTGAGGCCTCAGGCTGGTATGAAAAGGAGCTGTAGCACCTCAGACTTGATAAACTGCTTATCTAAGCCAGGCTTTCCTGGCAATAAGCTCAGCTCTGTGCTGGGGCCTGTTGCAGCAGAGCTGCGCTCGGTGTGACAGTGAGAAACTGTCACCTCCCACCCACAGCAGCACTCCCAGGGTCTGTGCAGGGGCCTGGGGGACAAAGAGGCTGCTGGGACTCCAGCAAGACTGGGCTGGCTCCTGTGGGCTTGGTAGTTCTTGGGAAAACTCCCCAAAATCCAGCTGTGCTTGGCAGAGTCTGGTGACGGACAAAATCTCAGCACTGAGGAGAGCTCGTGTCCCAGAATCCCAGATGTTAGGGTTGGGAGGGACCTGAAAGCTCATCCCATTCCATCTCCTGCCATGGGATAGGGACCCCTTCCACTATCCCAGGCTGCTCCAAGTCCCATCCAGCCTGGCCTTGGACACTCCCAGGGATCCAGGGGCAGCCACAGCTTCTCTGGGCACCCTGTGCCAGGGAAGAATTCCTTCTGTATATCTGAATTTCCCATCTTTCAGTGTGAACCCAATCTCCCTTGTCCTGTCACTGTACTTCCTGATAACCAGTCCCTCTCCAGCTTCCTTGTAGCCCCTCAGACACTGGAAGGTCTCTTCTTCCAGAACCTTCTCTTCTCCAGGCTGAGCAGCCCCAGCTCTCCCAGCCTGTCTCCAAAGGGGGAGGTGCTGCAGTCCCTTAACAACTTGGCCTCCTCTGGACTCATTCCAGCAGCTCCACGTCCTTCTGATGCTGGAGACACCAGCACTGGACACAGCACTGCAGGAGGGCTCTCAGCAGAGCTGTGTAGGACCAGATAAATGGGATGCAGCCCCCAAAACCTCCACTTTGTGGCTGAATTACCCCCCTGGGAGGGCTGAGCTCGAGGTCAGGCTTGGAAGGATTAAAGCTGCTTTGCCTGTCCTAATTCCAGGCCGGGTGGGGGGTGGCTCTGCTGCCAGCTGTGGCACAGAGCCCAAATGCCAGCACTGATTGAAGCTTCCAGGCTGCCACCAAAATAATTACAATATGGATAATTACAGTGACATTATTTCATTAACATTATTTCTTCATTATGAGTATACCTTTGTGATATTACCTAGGCAATAGGATGGGTGTCTTTCCTGTCTTGAGAGTAATTAGAGGCTCTCCACCTACTGCTCCACGTCCCAAAGAAATTATTTCTTACAGTTCAACTATTCTGTTTACTTAAATGTATATTCTCTCTTTTTGTGCTGTGACAGCCCTGAATTCCACCTTAACAGATGTGAAAGTGAATTCCCTATCTGCAGACTCATGCTCACTGAGGATGGTGGTTTGTGTCTTGCAGAAACGTTTGGGTTCTCCTGAGCTGTTCCATTTTAGGGCTTGTTGATGTTCAAAGCTGTTGTGGGTTAAATCCATGGGTGGACACCTGATTCTGGAATGAGGAACTCCCTTCCTACAGACCTAATCCCTTGCTGGTGTGGAACCCAGTGCTTTTATTCTGGAATGAGAGTGTTGGCATGTGGGATTCATCAGGAATAGATCCATGCATGGAGGAGGTTTAGATGGGATATTGGGAAGAAATCCTTCCCTGTGAGGGTGGGGAGGCCCTGGCACAGGGTGCCCAGAGAAGCTGTGGCTGCCCCTGGATCCCTGGAAGTGTCCAAGGCCAGGTTGGACAGGGCTTGGAGCAGCCTGGGCTAGTGGAAGGTGTCCCTGCCCATGGCAGAGGTGGAATGAGATCACCTTAAAGCTCCTTCCCACCCAAGCCATTCCATGGTTCTATGGATAAACCTACGCCTTCCGCTCCCAAAATCCCTTGGGTGCTTGGTTCAGTGGGGTGATGATCTCAGTGATGATCTCAGTGGTCACTTGGTGGTAAGTAATTCACTGCTTCAGATTCTCTGCCCTTGGTGGTCGTAGCTTTTGTCATCTCGTGTTTTCAGCCCTTTGCCCTGATTAATCCTCACTTTTTTTAAAATCAGAGTGATGTAGAAGCCCCACTTCAGACCACCCTTCCTGTACCAGTGTGCAGTCACCCAGCCTGAAGCTGGAAGCAGTTACAGCTTTGCCTCCTCCTATCATGACAAAAAAAAGCCCCAAACAGGTGGGAGGATCAGACTTTCACACAACCCAAGGCTGACACTTCCGTGGTAAGCGGGGCTGCTGCTCCCCACCCATGAGCAGCCCCGGGGCACAGGAAGGCTCTGTGCTTATCAGATGAGCTGCCTTCCTGTAGGTACGAGTCCTGCTCCCCTCACTGCTCCTGTGAGGAGTCTCAGGGCACTGCTGGATCCCTGGAGGATGCTCCAAAGCCACGGCTCCTCCTCTTCCTGCCTGTCTCCAAGGGTTTTCCTGGTGAGGCTGTGCTGGGGAGGGTGGCTGAGCACAGCTTGCCCCAGGATTGCTGCCTGCTGGGGCATTTCTCAGGCCCTGTTTTCCCCTTGGATCAAGAGTCTTGCTTGAAGGAAAACCAAATTCGTGGCTGGCTGAGGAAAAAGTGAGCTCCAGATCTTCCCAGCCTTTAGAATCCCAGAATGGTTTGTGTTGGAAGGAACCTCAAAGCCCATCTAGTTCCAACCCCTGCCAGTTCAGCTCCCACTAGACCAGGTTCCTAGACCAGAAACACTTTGTGTTTCTCCAATAAATATCCCATTTGCAGATATTGGATAACATGTGCATTTGTCCTTTTGCAGACTCCCAAGATTTGTCGTTTCTCAGTGCAGCTGATGGTGTCCCTCCACAAAACTCTTCATTCTGCTTTCTCCTATCATTTGATTTTCACGGTTTTTTGTGTTTTCATTCATATTTTCTTTGGAAACACTAACCAAACCCCTGTTGTGCTCAAAGGCAAGCTGTCCTTGCTGCAGCGCCGGGATTTGCAGCAGAGCACGGTGATCTCACCAGGGATTTGAAGTCTCATGAGAAACTCTTGGGCCAGGGCAGGTGAGTCCAGAGGGAGAAATTTTGGGTGAAGGAACTCAAGGAGCAGCATTACACTAACGTGGGCAGTGCTGCTGTTCTTTTGGGGTTTGGGATGGTGCTGCTTTAGGATTTTTAGGCTGTTGAGCAGCAGGACCAGGCTGGGCTGTGGGCTTGGATGGTTTGTGCTATTCACTGAAATAAGAAGCTTCTCATTCAACCACAACCTCAGAGCTCTCCGAGTTTCAGCTCCTGTTTCACTCAGGTCTCCTGGGGACTTTCTCTGGAGCTGTGCAGACCTTTTTGTGTGACCACAAGGAGTTACCCTGCCCTTAAATATCCAGTGTCCTGTGACTGTGGATTTGTCCCAGATAATGGCACTGGTCACAGGACTGCTGATCTGACAGCACATGAGGGAAACGAGTCAGCCAAAACAAGAGCTTGTGTGGGTTAAAATCTTTAAAATAAGTTTTTTCCCCTGGGACTTGTGGCAGCACAAGTGGGGAGGCAAAGCTGGGCAGTGTGGGTGGTAAAAGCCATGGCCACCATGAGCTGGAGCCTCACCAAGACATTCCCTTTTCATAGCACCATTGGGCCACTGGGAAAATGGGAGATGAGTTAAGAGAATGAACCACTCTCACAATTCCTTATGGCACTCGGTTACATCATTGTGTTCATCCTGCCTTGCCTGGCTGTTCGGGCTTTTCATTTTCTTCCCTGAATTCAGGGGGAAAAAAGTGGGAGTAGAAGGAAACTTGAGCAAAATGGCATCAGAAATGATCATCTTGACAATTGGAGCTCAGCCTCGTGGTGCCCATGGAGGTACCTGACCTCCAAGGAGCTTCAATCTCCCCCTCCCTTTAACCTCATGGTGGCACCTCTGTGTAGCCCAGCCCAAACACTGGCCCTGACTGGACTGGTCTGACCTAAGATGCAGGAACAGAGCTGGAAGCAGGAACCAGAACCAGGCCTTCCTCTCCAAGGCAGTGACATGGCTGTATTTTATCACCATTATTTTGTTCTTATGGCTTTACATAAGCAAATCTTTTTTCTTAAATCAGATTTTTTTGGCCACTGCTGTAGATCGTGTAGATCAAATTCTCAGAATTTATCACCCCAAAGACTGCAGCTCCTCTGCCCTGACTTAACTGGCAGCATGAACCAGGCACTGCCCTGATGGGTCCAGATTATTTTTGGTCATGGCCTTTATCAAAACATCTCTGACAAGATTTTAGCTTTTTGTATTGGATGGGGTGGGGTCATATTTGGGTCACTCTCCAGAGGTGGTTTTTTTTAGTTACTGAGGCCTGAGGAACAGAGTCCAGCAGTGCCAGAGGTGCTCTGTGTGTGCATTTACACCCCACGAGCTGGGGCTGAGGCTCATTTTTAACAGCAAAGTGAAAAAGGGAAGTAAACAGTGCAGTAAAATGCGCCCAAGCTGCCTTAACCCCAGCAGGGAAATCTTAACGAGTTACAGAGGAACGGGGACTCTGCGCAGGATGTTGAGCAACCGTGTGACAAAACAGCAAATAAAACAGTGCTCCTAAAAGATGTGTGAGGGGACAAAAATTCTGCTTTGGTAAGAGAAGCTGTAAATCAGCCCTTTTCATGGTGAAAGGAGATCTTCGGGATTCCGTGGTGATGGCAGAGGATGAAGAGGGCATTGGAGATGTTGGAGGACGCGTGGCCCTGCTCCCAGCTCGGGGGCAGGAGTGGCTGGGGGTTCTGAGCACTGGGAGGTGTCAGCTCCCCCGAGGCTGGGGCACAAATCCCGCAGAGGAGGAGAAAAGGGAAGCGGCTGCTCCTGGGGCAGGAGGGAGGGAGGGACACCCAAAGGGGCCGTCATGGGATGGCTCAAAGCAGCAATGACGCGGAACTGAACCAGGGAATTCATCGGCAGCACACCTGAGGGGTCACTGGGGGCTCGGGCTGGTGGCCAGGCAGGGGGGAGGGCTCTGAAGCCCCCACACCCATCGTGCCAAGGCGGCAGCGGGAGGCCGGCAAGGGAAGCGGCCTGGTGCTCCCGCTGCAGTGCCGGCTGCAAGGGCAGCGCCGGGCCTCGGCACGCACCGAAAAAGCCCCAAAGCAGCCGCCGTGCCTCTTCTCACGGGGACAGAAGCAGGGGAAGAGGCGGTGCCCGAGGGGGGTGAGGGGCTGTGCAGCTGCGGCCGGGCTGGGAGCGCGGGGGAGGCGATGGAAACGGGGCAGGGCCGGAGCAGAGCCCGAGCCCTCACCCGCCGTGTGCGGATAAGGCTCCCGCAACACTCTCCGCTGGTTCTGAACAGCTCCAGCTCCCCAAGGGTCCTTCAAACCACCCCCCTGAGGCTGCGCTCTTGCCACAATGGCTTTCCTTTTGGCCCGGCGGGAATTAAACCTGATTCTGTGCCCGAAAGCCACTTGTCACTTGAGCACAGTGAGGGCACTGGCAGAGACCCCAGTGCTTTGCTGCTCGGTGATAACAACGCCCTGGGGCAGGGCTGCGGCCAGGGCAAACCCTTCCTGCAGAATAAAGGGCGTTTTTGGGGGGTTTGGGGTTTTTTGTTCTCACATTCTCATTCAGATTCCCATTCCAGTGCTGCAAACCAGATTATTCCGGTTATTTTAGAGATTCACGGAATATTCTGAGTTGGAAGGGCCTCCCAAGGATCACTGAGTCCAGCTCATGGATCCTGAGACACTGAAAATACCGAGGCACGGCAAAAATACCCACGGCACGAAAATCCACCTCGTGGTGATCTAAGAAATATCTTGATTCTCCAGTTGTTGGTGGCAGCATCACCAGGGGTTTGTGAGACCTCAGTGTGGCCCCAGCAGATCGGAGCTGGTGTCCCCTGAGCTCATCTCGTGTCACCAGCCCTGGCCATTGCACCAGCTTCCTGTGAAAAGACAGAATTAACACTCCTTTGAATGAGCCCCGTTGCCGCGGCAGGAGGGGAAGGCGCCGCTGCACCCACGGGTTTTAATGGGTGGAAAACTTCAGCTGCTTGAGGTTTCTCTCGCTGAGCAATTTCTGAACTTCTCACACCGCTTTATGTAACAGCTTTTTCCCCCCTCAGGAGCTAAAATTCACTCTGGGGGGGTTGGACAGGGCCACCCTGCTCCCCTCCCCCGGAGGCCAGAAGGGACAGGGATGGGCTGGATTCCTGCAGCTGGAGGAATTCCCATTGTCCTGGGAAACCTGGCCCTTGGCTTTTCTCGCCAGTGCAAGAAGAAAGGTAAAATAATTTCAGAAAAGCATCTAAAACGTTCTGCAGGTGCTCGAGAGGCATCAAATCCAGGTGCTGCCACATGTTCGTGTGTATTGGTGATGCGGGGGACAGAAGGAGCCAAGAATTACATTTAAAAAACGTTTTTAGAAATGATTATTTTATTATATACAACAGGAAATATAAAAATAAATATTTTTTTTCATCACTGTGCGTGTGCTTCGTGGTTTCCATGAATTATCAGTGCTTGCCTGGCCATCAGGCACCGGCTCAGATTCCTATAGGGAAGAGGTGGTGGAGTTTTCTTTTATTGTATGAAAGAGTTTTTGAGAAGAAAAAAAAAAAACTTCCTGTGTTCTGACAGGAACATCATCTTCTCATGATTTTCCTACAATGTGTATGTACCTTATATAAATTATAAACCAACATTTGCATAAATAAAAACCAATACTGTCACAGTGTCTTACACTTCCAAATGTAACGTTTCCAATGTTCACAGAAAAATAACGTTTTACAAGAAGGTGCAAATGAAATACCAAAGTCAAGCCTGGAGTCTCTGTGGTTTGAATTTAAAGCAAATATTATTAAAAATACATCCATGTTTGAGCCTTTCTTAAAAATCTCTTGTGGCACCTTTGACTCTGCTTCCAGAGAGTTCCCATTACAGCAAACTTTGGAAAGGTTTGGATCCTCTGTTTGAATCCTGCAGCTGTTAATGAGGAGTGGATGTGATGGCTGTGGGTTAGTTATCACCGAAAGGGAAATAATTTGCCCCGTTTTTGGTGAAAAGAGGACCTGAAAGGCTTGATGGACACCTGACTTGAATAAATACCCTCCAAGCACAGCCCCGTGGTTCAAAATTCACAACCCCATGGTTCAAAACTCATGGCGTGGCTCCAACCCTTGTCTTTCCATGCAGAAATGGGAACTGACAGCAGGAAAATAGTGTGTGGAAGCTTCACTGACTGTGTGATTTGGGGTGATGGCATTTGCTGCACCCCAAAATGAGGCTTCATTAATTAGTTATTTAAATGGGAAGTCCTTTGGGGCCACCTTCTGCTCCCCACTCCGTGCTCAGCATGGAGCAGGCTCTGGGCACTCTCTGGAGAATCAGTCTCTGCTGGATTGTCTTGTGCTTCAGAAACAGTGAATATTGTGGCATCCAGTAATTTTCAGGATCAAATTCCTTCTGCACAGCAAAACCCTCGGGTCTTTGCTGTTTCTTGCTGGCCAGGACACGGTTGGGTGATGCCACAGGTGACAGCGGGGCACGGTGTCACCTCTCCCATGGGTCTGTGACCTCCTGCTGCCCAGCTGAGGAACGGAAATGCTCCTGTTTATATTCAGGGAAAATGTGCAACTGAAGTATTAAATCAACACATTTTTGGTCAGGTTTGGGGTTTTTTTGGGAGGGGGTTGTTTGGTTATTCCAGCCCTTTCACTGAAAGCAGAAATTTGAGTTGTTGTTCTCAGCGTCCCGGGGGGAAAAAACTGTGGCAAAGGCCAAAATCTAATGAATATTGGAAGTGCTGGCAGCTGTTTGGGAAGGGCAGCTCTTGCATTCCACGGTGTCCTCCCTGAGCACGTCCCTGGAGTGCTTCCTGCTGTAGCTGAGGGGCTGGAGCTGGATGCTGTCCTGCAGATCCTGCCTGGAGAGGCGTCTCCTGAACTCGTCCGTGGTGAAGTAGTAGATGACGGGGTCCACGCAGGAGTTGAGGCTGGCCAGGCACAAAGCCACGGCGTGGAACATCGAGATCTGCACGCAGCCCTCCCGGATCTGCCTGGTTTTCACAAAGAAATCCAGCGGGAAGCTGATGTGGTAAGGTGCAAAGCAAATGAGGAACACCAGGGCGCAGGTGAGGATCATCTTTAAAGCCTTTTTCTTCTCGCCCAGGTCGCGGGAAGCAGAGTTCCTCTCCTTTAGGGATAAGACTGTCTTCCAGGAGCAGTACAGGATGATGAGCAGGGGGGTCACGAACCCCACGAACTCCCCTAAGGTCATCAGCGTGATGGAGGTGGGGAGGTCGACTTCCTTGATGGGAAGATCCACGAAACAGGTGGTGGTATCACCCTGGTGCAGCCTGAGGAGCGGGAAAGGCAGGCAGCCCACGCAGACCACGACCCAGCCCACGATGCTGATGTAGACGTCGCAGACACGCCTGCAGTCGCTGAATTTGAAGGGGTGCATGAGGAACAGGTACCTCCTCACGCTGATGCACACCAAGAAGTAGATGCTGGCGTACATATTGACATACTTCAGGTAGAAGCAGAGCATGCAAAGGCCTTCTCCGAACTCCCACGTGCCCGTCAGGTAGTAAAAAATCCTCAGGGGCAAGGACAGCACCTGTGACAAGTCAGCAATGGCTAAATTGATCATAAATATCACGGCCCTTTTAGTCTCTTTCATGTATCCGTAGAAGACCCACAAGGCCAGGGTGTTCCCGATGAGCCCGGGGATCAGGATCATGGTGTAGGTGACGGCGTAGTAGGGCTTGAGGTCTGTCTCATTGCAGTTGGAGCTGTTGCTCATGGTTGTGCTCCGGCTCCGTGCTCAGCCCCGGCGTCATAACGCGTCCATCCCGCCTGTCCTGCAGCCAGGGTGGCCTCAGGATCCAAAGGGAACAGTCCAGCCCTGGAATCCCTGTGGGAGGCTCCCTTCACCAGCTCATCGTGGGGAGCTCTGGCGTGGGGGGAGTTAATCCAAGTCCTGCCCTCGTGCCCTGCTCATGCTCTTGGTCAGAGCTCGCTGGGGTCGCCTGCAGGATGGGCAGGAGGGATCCACACCGGGAAAAGCATCGCCCTGTGCCCGAGTGGGAATTCCTCACCGAGCTGTGTCTGTCACCTTTTGGGTGGCATTTCAGCCTCTTCTCTCAACACAGGGGTTCAACAACTGACGTGGCCCCACAGCTGGAAGACAGAAAGGTGCAGTTGGAGCATTGTTGGGAGACAGGGGTGGAACAGAGCAAGAGTCATGGGAGAGCTGGAAAGAGCTGGAACATCTCTCCAACAGACGCCTGTGTGGCTTTGGTGGTGATCAGCTCTTCTACTGCCCGGCAAGCCCCATGCCCCATCCAGTGGAGGTGCAAAACCCCAAGGAATAAATAGAAATTGTGTTCATTTTGTTCTACAAACCTGAGGGTGCTGCTCTTCCTGTGTCCAAGCACGTGGTCAGTGCTGAGATGCTCCGGTGACTGCCGGACCTGCCTTCCTCCCTGGGGGTACTCTCACCTCACACAGCCTCCTGAGTCGAGGCTGGGTCCCAGGAAAGACCTCAGAACTCCCCTGGCTTCCCAGGAAAGCCCTCAGAACGCTCCCACCCTGCCCAGCTGCAGCTGACAGAAGGAAATCTGCTCGCGTAGCTCATGCACCCACAAACCTCTCCTCCGCTGTGTCACAGGGTGGAAGTCCCAGGTCAGTGGCTTTCAGCAAACCAGGGTCAACTCTGTGATTTCACTTTTATAAATAGGACATGAATCATCCTTTGCAGAACTACCTGCATTTGATCCAGTTTGACTTTCTCACAGCTGCTTTTTGTAAGCCTGTCCTTACCCATCGTGCACACCCAGGGCTGTTGGTAATACCAGAACCGGTACTAAGGAGGCTGGAGGTAGATTTTATTTAAAATTTTTTACAGGGCAAACAGGTGATGTTATCTGAATGTGTCAGACACAGAAACCTCAGCCAGATCTGGTAAATCCAGAGGAAATTTAGATCTCTGGCCAAACCCTCTCAGGTTTGTCTTTGGCTTCCATGTGAAGAATTATCCTGCACGTCTAAGTGGGAGAAGTTTGTTGGTACCAACCCAGATGCCAAAGGCACACTTACTTGATTTAAAATGTTTTAAGTTTTAAATTTACTTTTTAAAATTTTAATTATAAAGGTAAAATGACATCTGCTGCAGTCTCTGCTGGTTTTTTTTCTTTCCAGTGCTTAGGTACAAAATGTGAACACTTATTAATGGTAATGGGGTTCAACACTTCCTGGTGTGATGGCACTGAAACTTTGAAGCAGTTTTGGGTGGAAACAGAAAATCTGCTATAAAAGGAAACGTGCCTATTTTTGTATTTTCTCGTGCCAAGGAGACTGAGATGTCTTCCTTCCTTCTAGAGAGGGAGCATCTAACCCCGCCAGTGGAGTAAAATGGCTTGTGAAATGATCCTGCTTCAGAAGTGACAATTTATAATATTTTCATCTTAATAATTTGTCTTACTAATTTATACTAGCTTTTCTTTCCTCTCCTGGTGGCAGGAGCTCCTGTCACCCACTCAGGAAGACTTGATCATGCTCCTTTTCCTCTGTCTGCATTCCCAGGTGGGAAAACCCACCTTAACTCCATCTCTGGACCATGGCACACACAGGGGGAAGGACAAGGGGCAGCCCCAGCCCTTCCACACGTGCACATCTTATTTTTCCTGCTGCCCCCCAGCTCCTGCCCTTCCCCATCCCCACTGCACAGCAGCTTTGCTGGAACTCCATTCCCTGCTCCCTCCAGCCTGGCCCTGGGGCAGGGAGGCCCTTGCAGCACTGTCTGCCTGTCTCTGTGGCACGAGGGGTCCCCAAGGCCCAGCTGAAGGTGGGGAGCAGCGAGGGGGCTCAGCCAGGGCACCCAGAGGCACCCTCCGAGCTGGGGAGGGGGTGTAAAACCTCAGCAATGTGAGAAACGGTACTCTGGAAATCCCAAGCAGCAACATCACAGAGTTCAGCCCCGTGTGCTGTGTAACAAAGCAGGAGGATGCTAAAAAAATCTCCAGAAAGAGGAAATTTGGGTTTGCATGCTCTGTGCTCGCTTCCCCTCACTGTGAGGGGGTGGGCGAGAGACTCTCCACAGGCACAGCCTCCCTCTTCCCCTGAACAGCTTTTCCCCCTGATTTTTCCACGGGTACCCCCCAAATCAGCCACGTTGGGGCACTGGATGAAGATTTGTGCTTCATGAATCAGAGCAGCAGGTAAGAGTTGCAGCCAGCCTAAAATCAGCTTGTTAGAGCTGGGCACATCCTGGGTAAGGCATTTTCCATGTGCTGGAGAGCAGCCGCAGGAGCTGGGGGTGTGGGGCAGAGCCCACCTGTGACCAGGGTGAGGGGCTGCTCCCACACCCTCAGCAGAGCTCATCACCCTCACCCGAGGGTGCTCAGAGATGTCCAGCCCAATGTGGATCCTCGTAAACAAATCCTGGGGGGTTTAACCCCCAGCAGCTCCTAAACCCAGCTGGGTGTGGGAGAGGCTTTGAAAGCAGCTCCTGGCTGGGCTCGGTTTGTGGGTGCTGCTCCTGCTGCAGGATTGTTCCTGGAACCCTCTCAGAGCTGGGATCTGCCAATGCCTCCTGCTCCTCCCCAGAGCCAGCCTGGATGGATCCCACACCAAGCCCTGCTCTTGCTGCTGGCCCGGCTGAGCTGGGGGTGCTCAGCCCCGCCGTGTTCAGTGTGGGAGTTTGTTTTAAGAACACATAAAACCTGTGACAGGGGTGACAGGGGCACAGCAGCAGCACCCTGGTGTCCCCCGCTCACTTACCCTCCTGGGGGAGCTGGGCCGGGCTGTGCCTGCCGCCTCTCTTGTGTTTGTCCTTCTTCTCCTCCACAGCCTAAAATAAAAGCAGAACATGCACAGGGGAAACATCAAATGGAAATTTAGTTTCCTGTGCGAGTGGAGGTGGGGTGGGGGTGGTTCTGTCCCTCCAGAGGGGCCCTGTGGGGAGGGGAGAGCTGGCCCAGGGGTGTCCTGAGCTTTTCCCGGTGCCCACTTTGTTCCCTGGCTCACCTGAAGTGCTGCTGTCCTGCTTTGGCAGGAAGTAAAATTTGCAAGGTGTTAACTGAAAATAGAAGTGATAAAACCAGCAACTCAGTGATGCATCAGGTTGGTTTTTTTGTTCTTTTAACAAACGACAGAGGAAGAGACTTCTCTGCCTTGAAGTAGTTTCTGGGTAGATATTTGGGGTTTGCATCTTTCTCCATAGGAGCCAGGTTGCCCCTTGCTGTGCTAACTGAATTCCAAGAATATGCAGGAAAAAAAATAAATGCTCTGGTTTAATGCCATGTGAAATACTCTGCTTTTGCCTTTTAATCCTTTGCAAAAGCCCTTGTCCTCCTTTGTTAATATTTATCCTGGTTAAGAAGGGAAAATAACCCGCAGCAGCAGTGCTGTGTGTCAGCCTAATCCCCCACCCTCCTTCTCCCTTCCTGGCACACCCTGATACCCCTGGGAGATGTTCCTGGCACCAAAGTTGTGACTTATCCCCTCAAACCATCAGCACACGACCCCCAAGGATGCACGGCCATGTCCCTGTGCTGTGATAACCCCATCCTCTTCCTCCCTGGTTCTTGCAATTAAATGGAAATTGTCTCATGGAAAACCAGTGTGGTGCCACTTGTGAGGAACAGATCACTTGGGAGAATTCATGGGACAAACAGAGGGAGACAAACCCGAGGGAAACCTGGAGCAGTGGGAATTGGGTCAGTTATCCCTGTGCTGGGGGGATGGGGCTGTGTGGCCTCAGAGCCCCTTTACAGACAAGTCCCATTCCAGGCAGTGCTGGGTTTGCAGAGGCTGAGAATCACTGGAGTTGGGGCTAATCCTTAAATTCAGCTGCTCGCTCGATGGTAGCAGAAAACACAGCTTTTATGTTCAAGGCTGGGTGTTTTAGCTTCAGCCATCCCCCTCCTCTCCCTCGGATGCTCAGAGCATCCCATGGGCACACACGGGAGCTCTTCAATAAATGAATTATTAGCTCCTTACCTATAGCTGGGCAGACTCTGCATCTCCCCCCTTCTACCCGTTTACTTTGGGAGTTACACCAGGGCTTTGGTGAAGGCAGGACCCCCCCCGGCTGTCCCTGGGCTCTCCCATCCCCTCTCAGCACTCCCAGAGGAGCCGCACCAAATCTACGGCACGCCAACCAAAAAAAGCCCCAAATTAACCCGCCAGCCTGACCCGAAGGTAACCGGGATGGAGGAATTCAGCCCTACCTTTGGTGTCCCTGCCCGGAGGCCGCTCCGGTGTGTCCCTCGGGGCTGCAGCCGGTCCCCAGGCGAGTCCCTCCCTCGCCCTGCAAAGCAAAAGTGCAACTGCGGGGAGCGGCTGCGCCGTGGGGAGCGGGACGGGCACGGCGGGGCCCGCTGGCACCGCTTTGGGGTGTCCCTGCCCCGCATCCTGCCTGGAATCGCCCGCTTTCCTTCTCTTTTTGTGGTTTTATGGGTGTTTGTAAAAGTGCTGGTGGTTTCGGGGTGTTTCGGGAGCTGTCGTGGTCTCGGGGTGTTTTGGGAGCTGTCGCTGTGAGGTTGGTGTCACCCCAGTAGCTGATCCTGCTGCCGGGGTGGGGTTAGGGGCGCTTGACCCCTCATCTCCCGGGGACAGGGACCCGCTGGCAGAGCCCCTCTGTGATGGGCACGGAGCTGAGGCCGAGGGAATGAGAGGATTTATCAATTATTTTCCTTCCGCAGCTTGCTGGGAAAGGCTCCTTCCTGGTGCCTGGATGTTTGCACGCCTGTGCTGCAGTCCCTGCTGCCGGTGCTTTGGGGGGCTTTAGGGTCCCCCCGAAGCTGATCGTGGGCAGGTTTGGGCTCCCTAAAAGCAGCGAGTTCTCCGTGGTCATTATTAAATTATCCAGGGGATTCCCACAGCTCTCATGGAGTGAACCAGGGTGAGCGCCAAGGGCTCTCCTTTTCCCGACGTGCCATGAAGTGATGTCACCCACGGCCACATCCCTGGGCCACCGTGGTCCCCGGCCATCGGCAGAGGGCAGAGCTGGCTGTGCTTTGAGTTTGAAAAGCAGCACTTCCCCGCTCATCCAGCGGAGGACTCCAGCTCAAGAAACACCAAGAACTCTTGTTAAGATCGAGAGGGAGCAACGATTCAGGTGGTTAATTTGAAAAAGTGACTTTTACGACCATTTCCGGAGAAGTTCTGAAGAGATTTGCAATTTTTTTTCGTTTGCAGTTGTTCATTTTTCTTACACATCTTCCCAGGAGAGCAGAATATATATATATATATGTATACACATATATATAGTGCCTTGATTTGTGGAGAGGGTTCCAGCCCTGTGAAGGGTCACACAGGTAGTGAGGTGTCCCCACTGCTGTCCCCACCCCAGCATCACACACCTACTAGACATACCAGGGGCTCAGTGCCACTTGCTCCTTTAAAGCATCATTGATTTACTCGTACCACAATTCCACTTTAGGGTTTGTAGCTCTCTGCACTCCTTTTTATTGTGGTTTATAGGAAATTAATGGCTCTTGCAGCTTTGCAGAGTGCAGGGTTTGTCACCCTGGGGTGGCCCAGCCCCTCTCTAAGGCTCTGTGTATCCCATCTCCCAAAAATGCAGCCGTGTGGCTGTTCCAGCAGCTGATGCTCCTGCTGGTTAAAGCTTCCAGCTTTATTCTGAAGCTGCTGATGATTTGATGGGCTTTAATTAATGTGGGAGCCAGAGCTTTCAGCGCTGTGGGATTTTCTGGTCAGAGCTCTCCCCGTGGTGCAGGGCTGGGTTTTGGACTGGTGCTTTTGGGCTGGCAGCAGTGGGGGTTGGGGTTTAGGGGGCTCCTTGGTGTTGTGGTCTCACAGGGCCCTCCGTGGAGGATGCTGCCTCAGCTCACGTCAGTCCTGGGGTGTTTCCCTAATTTCAGCAGGATCTGGGATGTGAAGCCTTCCCAGCACCTCCCAGCAGCTGCCTCTGCCGTGCTCTCATTCATTTCCTCTCCCTCACCCCAAAATTGTGTTGTGACACCCGGGGGTCCCCAGGCTCCCCCTGCACCACCAGCATTTCCCTGTGTGACCCTGGCACCTCCCTGCCTCCTGCAAGGATTGAGGGGGATTGTTTGGAGGTGACTTTAATAGACAATAAAACTGAGGCCAGTCCAGGAATCACCAATCCCCTGTGGCTGAGCAGCGCCTTGGGGATGGGCTCCTTTGCTTTCCTCAATCCAGCAGGTGATGGATGCTCCAATTCACTTCCATTTCCCCAGCAGTCAGCCTGGTTATGGGAAGGCAGAGCCTGAGCTCGGGGCAGTGAGTGGATGCAGGGTACTGAGGGAGGTTTTGTTTCAAAACCACCTTGCAGAGCACCCCCAAATCCTGTTTGGCTGGTGCCATGCTCAGTGTGCACTGCCACCAGCATCCATCCCGGTTCCCATCACTCTGGGAGTGTTCCTGGGGTGTGAGGTGGGAACTTGATCAGGCCACCTGAAAAACAGAGACTAGACAGGAGGAAGGGAATAAAGGGGGGTATTTATTTGAAGGGCCTTCAAAGGTCCCCCCTGGGCAGCCAGAGGCCACTGCCAAGATGAACCCCGAGATGGACCCCAGGTCATGAGTTCTTCACACTTTTATGAGTTTGGTCCATTTGCATATCAAGTTTAATTCTCCAATTAAAGCTTCAGTTAATGATGTAATTTTCCCCAAGCTCACCCCCCCCCTTCCCAAGATGTTGGTTTACATTTTGGGCCTAGGACAGGCCGGGTGTCCTTGGAGGGCAGGCCTGGAGAGGGTTTGTTGTTTATCTGGCCTAAGGGAGCAGCAGCTAACAGGCTGCAAGAAACTTCAGAGTTATACTCTAGCCAGTACAGGATTTTAAATTATGTAAGTTCCCCTGCAAGGCATCAAACTGAGGGTGCCTTTACCAGCAGGCAAATGTCAGTTTCCAAATTCTGCTGTCCCCAGGGAAAACTCTGGCTGGACCTCCCAATCCTGCCCTAGTTGAGGCCACCATAAATCAGGAGGTCTTGGAGCTGGGCACCAAATCCCAAAGCAATTATTTTACAGCATAAAGTAAAATTTTAAAAATGTATTTTTCTCTTGTATTGTTTATATTTTTATCTTTACTTACATTTTTATCTTATAAGAATTAGAAGTTCTCAGTTTATCTAAGCTTCTGCTTTGTGACCTCGTAGGAGCTCCTCAGGGAGAACCAGCTCAGGTCTTTCTGATCTGCACTGACTGTCTTTAATAGAAATAATTCCTGGGAAGAGGTTGTCTGTCTGCTCTCTGCACAGCTGGGGCTGTCCCAGGGGAAGGGAGCGTGTCTGGAAAGGGGGAGCAGGCGCAGGTCCATGGATGCAGCTCCCAGCATCAGCGGCACTCACGTGGAACCAGGGGTGCAGCCGTGCTGCTGACACTAGGCTGAGGGCTTAAAACTGCTGGATTTTCCTGCCCTGCGTGCCTGCAGCAGGGAATTCTCTTTAAAAACCAAAAAACCCCTGCAGAAGGAGCAGGGCTGAGCGATGGCGTGGCAGCGCCTGCAGGGAAGGACGTGCTGGCTGCACAGGGATGAGGCTTTGGCTGTTCCTTGGAATGCTGAGCTCCCTCCCGGAGCTGAACGCTGCCATGGCATCCGTGCAGAATTCCCAAATCCTCTCCCCTGTGCCCTGAACAGGAGCATGGGAGGGGCTGATGGGCACACCTGGGGCTGTCACACAGCGCTGTCCCACCACACCCCAAACTTGGGCTTTGCAGGGTGTTGCTGGCTGAGCACACGAATAAAAAATTGGATTGGGGTCTGATGAAATCATGGCTGTCTGGAAAACGCCTCCCTGGCTTGGAGAACCCCTCCCTGGCTCGGCTGGGTTTGAAGCAGCAAAATTCACTTCCAGTGCGTTGGAGTTGCGCTCAGGATTGGAGTTGCTGGTGTTTGTTCCCTTGCCAGGGACAGCACTTCCCCTCTCCAGCACGAGGTGGGTGGGTGGAGGAGCTGCTCCTTGCCAGCAGCGGTGCCAAAAATCAGGAGAGGAGTCTGAGGCTCGGTGGTGAGGACTCCACAGAGGCTGAGTGGTTTTCCAGAGGCAAAGTCACTTTGGGGCTGGGCTGGGAGCATGTGGTCATGGAGGGAGGATAAAGGTATTTTTAGCAAGGAGAAAAGCAGCTTTCCTCCCTCCCTGTGGGGCCCTAAAAAGTGTCGTGCAAGGGACAGCTTGGGTACTCCCAAGTACTGCATCATTTTAGGGATATGTAAGTGTAGGGTTAGATGGGATCTTGGGAGAAAATTGTTCCCTGTGAGGGTGGGGAGGCCCTGGCACAGGGTGCCCAGAGAAGCTGTGGCTGCCCCTGGATCCCTGGAAGTGTCCAAGGCCAGGCTGGACGGGGCTTGCAGCACCCTGGGCTACTGGAAGTGGTGCCTTAGGTTTTAACTTTTATATTTTTCAAATCCTGTACTTTTATATTTTTCAAATCCTGTACTGCCTGGTGTGTAACTCTGAAATTTCTTGTAGCCTGTTAACTTCTGCTCTCTCATGCTAAGAGAGACATAACAAAGCCTCTCTAAGTTTGCTCACCCAGGACACCAGGCCCAAAATGTTCCAACCAACATCTTGGGAAGAGGGGTGAGCTTGGGGAAATTGCATCATTAGCTAAAGTTTAATTGGTGAATTTATGCTGATTTGCAGATGAACCAAACCTATAAAAGTGTGAAGAACTCGTGACTCGTCATCCACCTTGGGGTCCATCTTGGCAGTAGCCTCTGGCTCCTCAGGGTGCACCTTTGAAGGCCTCCCAAATAAATACCCACCTTTATTCCCTTACTCCTGTCTAGTCCCTGTTTCTAGGTAGCCTCTCAAGGCGTTGGGTGTCCCTGCCCATGGCACAGGGTGGGATGGGACGATCTGTGAGGTCCCTCCCAACCCAAACCATTCCATGATGATCCTGTGACTGATAAAAGAGCAAGGAGGCTGGCAGGCATTGGAAGGGCAGGAAGCACCAGTTTGTACTGGAAAAGGATGCTTCTTCAGGGACTGATTTAAAGAGAACCCAGCAAAATCCCTGCTATCCAGTCCAACCCAGCGAGGGATTCTTCTGCCGTATTTCCTGTGCCTGAGGCAGGGACAGCCCGAGGGAGGGTTTGCTCTTGAGTCTCCACGTGACAGATTTAGTGAGAGTTTGGGGTTTGCTTTCTCTTTCCTGTGCTCTGTTTGGAAGGGGCAAGCTGTGCAGCAGCAATGTCAGAAAAGCAATCTGAAAACAAAAATCCCAGTGGGAACTGGAGCTCCTGGGAAACCCGGAGCTGGTGCTGCCAGTAAAGTTGGAGCCACAATCCAGGATTTGCTGTTGCACAGGGGGGCTTATAAATGACCTGTCTGTGGTCACTGAGGGCCACCTGGATGTCCAGCCCAGCTCTTCGGGGTTGTGCCATTCCCAAAACACCCGGGAAAAGCCAAGCTCATGGTGAAGATCCTGCTGCTGAAAAAACACCTGTCTGTGGGAGCTGCCCGGAGCCAGTCCCGGCATCGGTGAGGTTTTCCTGGGTTTCCTGTTTTGCCTCTGCCCGCTGCTGGGTTTGGGCCATCTGAAACAGCATTTTTCCAGCCCTGAAAGCTCTTTTCCCTCCCCAAGCAAACAAGGAAAACATGGCTTTTTGTTATTTATATTTTCTGTGAGAGGAGGAGGAGATCTGGGACAGAATGAGCCCCAGGGCAGCAGCTTTGCTGCCCATTCCCGGGGCTTTGCTGCCCGTTCCCGGGGCTTTTCTCCCTGTCTCTGGCACACTTTAGGTCCCAAAGCAAATTCCTCCAGTTTGTCTAGATCTCCCATCTGGTGTCCCCCATGCAGCCTCAGCTCTGTGAGGACAAACCACCACCCATTCCATGCTTCCCAGAAACGCTGCACGGGGTGGAAATGTGCATCCAATCATGGGAAAAGCTGTTTTCTATCAACCCCTCTCTGCCTACGTTTACTTATAGAATTCCCTGACGGTTTTTTGGGAGGAGGAGACCTCAGAACCCCTGCACTGGCCACTGTTCGAGGCCTCTCTGAGCGCCAGACTCAGGCATCCCCCCCAAACTGTGTCACTGCTCTAAGAGCAGATGTGGGGCGTAAATGAGGATATTTCCAAGCACTTAAAATAATACTCCTAAAGCTCAAATACACATTGGGATCATTTTATTTCCTCAGAGTTTGAAGCTTTCAGGGTGTACTGGAGTCAGTTTCGTAAACTTTCTCGGTACCCAGCGAGGGTTGGGATGGTTTTTGATGTTCAAAGCAAAACTGAAGGATCGGATAACATCTTAATGTGCAACCACACGCGTCAGCAACATGACAAATAACACAAGACTCCCAAAAACACAAGAGACACCTGTTTTTGCAGCTCACACCAGAGCTCTGTGAGTTAATGTGCCCTGGGAGGTGCCACATCTCCCTTTTTGCTTGTGGCATATCTATCACAATTTGTCTTCCAAATATTGATCCCCCATAATCACCCGAGCAACTGCAACTCCCAGGAGCCAGGTGGATCCCTCTGCTCTGCTCTGGGTGCCTTTTCCAGCAGCGTGAGCTGAGCCCAGTTTGTTTGAACCCTCCCCGTAACACTGGTGTGGTGTAGGTTAATACTCTTTGCTTGGTACAGTTACAGCCTTGCAGCCCAGATTAGGCTGGATCCGACCCAGGGGATGGATTTTTTGTAGTGGAAAAAGGTTCAGTTTACGTGGAGATAATGAACTGTCCTGATCCAGAGCCTCGTGTGAGCGTGGTGGATGCTCCAGGTGGCTGTAGGTGCCCAGGATCAGGGCTGGAATTCCCAGAGCTGTGCCAAGGTTGAGCCGCTCACTCACGACTCGGGATTCAGAAGGATTCCCAAAAATGGCAAATATGCAGAAGCACAGAAACGCCTGAAACGAGGCACCTGAACCCACTGCAGCTCAGTGCAGGCGAAACGTCGGCATCAACAACGGCTTTTGAGGGGATGGAAGGCAACAGTCCCCAGCAGCAACAGCACAACCATCAAACCTTCTGGCATCACAACGTGCTTATGGATCAGGTCCCGGCACCTGCGGCACACGAGGACAATTCCAGACGTATCTGAGGGCAGAGCAGTCCTCACTGCAGCTCTGAGAAGTGCCCTCATGGACAGGGCCGGCTGATGCTCACGAGATGGACTCCAGCAGCAGCTCGTCGGGCGGCACGGCGGGGATGTCCATGCTGTTTATTTGGCCGAAGAACTTGGGAAGAGACCAGAACTTGAGGCGAGGGAGATTCCTCTTCCTGACGCGGATGTCGTGGGCGGTGTCGGTGCCGGAGGCGCTGCTCCGGCGGGGCGGGAGCCGGGCTCGCAGGGCCACGCAGCCGTGGCGCAGCAGCTGCGCCTGGAACTCGGAGGTCATGAAGTAGTAGAGCACGGGGTCCAGGCAGCAGTTGAGGCTGGCCAGGCACAGGGAGATGGGGTGGAAGCGCAGCGTGCTCCGGTGCACGGCGCAGTCCCGGATGACGTTCTCGATCACCATCATGAAGAAGGGGAAGTTGATGTGGTAGGGGGTGAAGCAGATGAAGAAGACGGCGGCGCACATGAGGACCATCCTCAGGGCCTTCCGCTTCTCGCCGGCGTCCTGCAGCGCCGTGGGGCCCTCCCGCAGGGAATGCCACATCCGCCACGTGCACCAGGCGATGGTGCCGAAGGGGATGACGAAGCCGAACAGCTCCGCCACCGTCACCAGCGCGATGGCGGCCCCCGGGCTGAGCTGCTTCACGCCCAGGTCCGAGAAGCAGCTGTTGATGGAGTTGGACAGGGCTGGGCTCCTGACGATGATGAGGGGCAGGCAGGCGGCCCCCACCAGGAGCCACACCAGGGCGCTGATGGCGGCGTCGTAGCGGCGCTTCCAGCCCTTGGCTCGGAAGGGGTGCAGCAGGAACAGGTACCGCTGGATGCTGATGCAGCTGAGGAAGCAGATGCTGGCGTACATGTTGAGGTACTTCAGGTAGAAGCACACCTGGCACAGGAAGCTCCCGAAGGGCCAGGTGTGGTTGATGTAGTAGTAGGTCCGCAGGGGCAGCGAGAGGACGTGGGCCAGGTCGGCCACGGCCAGGTTGATCATGAAGATGACGGCTTTGCTCTTCCTGCTGATGAAGCGGCACAGGACCCACAGGGCAGCGCTGTTGGCCAGCAGCCCCGGGATGAAGATGAGGGTGTAGGTGGTGGCGTAGAGCGTGGACTGGAAGGACATCTGGGGGTCGGAACAGTTCCCAGAGGACGTGTTGCTCTCCATCCTGGCCAGGTCTCTTTGCTCATGGGGCGGCCACGGCACGGGGAGGGGTTCTGGAGTGGGTAAAGAGATGCTGTAAAGCCAAAATCTCTGCATGGAGTAAATGAGCTTTAGGACAGAGGAGTCAGTTGTGTGTGGGTGTGTGTGCGAGTCAATGGGAGTGTTGGGAAGGGTGACCCCACTCCCAGGGAGCGATTCCAGGCATCCTCCACCCTCTCCTTGCAGAGGCGCTCTGCGGGATCTCGTGAGATGCCCCAGTTACAGTGAACACACTGAGCTCTGTAACATCCATCTCTTGATTGCCAGAGAGCTTCTGCAGCTCCCCAGGTTTTCCACTTTCATTTCATCAAGTTTTCCACCACGCTCTGTCAAATTGGTGCTCTACATCTACAAGCAATTTTGGCTGGACTGTAAATAAATAGGGATTTGAAATGGATTTAGGCACTGTCTTTGCAGACCCGTGCAGGGAGCTGATGTGAATCGGCAGCAAAGGCAATAATTAACATCCCCAGGCAGCTGAGGCCGGGGAGAGCTGCAGACAGATCCATCAGCTCTGGCTCCAGAGTTAGGGCTGGATTTATAAGTTAATAACTGGCCAAACACACGCCAGTTGCTCTGCTGGTCCTGCTAACTCGATTCCGGCACTCCCGGCACATTGTGCAGGCATCGCGCTGGAGCAGCAGGAATTATCCCTCAGCAGCAGGAATTATCCTTCAGCAACTGCTCAGGATGTGCAGGGAGATAAATACACCTCCTTTCTAGTTAAAGTAGAAATTCTTCTCCTCCATTTACCCATCCCAGCTCACCCACTGCTGAGGAGATTTATTAGCGGGTCACGGGGAGTTCAGGCGCTCCTGCTGCTCTCTGGAGAGGTGATGGATTCTGCCACTCATGAGCAGATCCCACGGGAAACAATCTGTTCTTTTGGGAAGAGGGGGTTTGGCAGCAGCAGGATACAAACCCAGGGGCTGCAGCATCAGCCCAGGTTATCAGCATCAGTACAACCCAGGGGCTGTCACAAACAGTGGGATTTTCCCCTTGGAAATGGAGCCTGTGAGGGGTGGGCAGCCTGCCCTGCCCTTCCCTGCCTGGAGCAGGAGCTGGCAGAGCCCTCAGCACCTCCTGTCACTGTCACCCAGCCCCTCAGCAGTGGTAATTAATTAAGAAGCAGCCACGGTGCTGTTTCCCAGAGCCTTGATCTAGAGTTTGTCACAGGGATGGATTTCCAGGAGCAAATCCATTCCAATGCTTCAAGATACAGGATGAAGTCTCCTGCATCCTGCTCCTCCTCACCTGGGCAGCTCTTTGGTGGGGTTACCACGTTTTCAGGTTCAGGAGGAAACGATTATTTTAGCTATTTTATATTTTTATGTGCAGATAAATATCTAAAATACAGTCCTGGCCTCCCAGCTGGCTGCCCCCCACCCTCACCTCTGATGTCAGCAGGGTCAGTGCTTTCCAAACTGAGTCTTTCCCAAACTGCCTTCTTGCTTTTCCTTGTTTTTCCGGGGTCTGGCTGCAAGCAAAGCAAGGCTGGAGTGGAACTGGGGCTGCTGGGTGAGGGCACCTCTCGGTTGCCGACTGTGCCAGAGGTTTGTGATTGCTCCACTGAGTGGGGAAAGGCAGGGGAGAGGGGACATCTGTGCTGAGGGAATACTGGGAAACGGCTCCTTGGTCCCTGCAGGGTCCCTGTGCTCCCCACCTGCCCGAAAATCCATGAGGGACTTGTGCCCTTTGCACTCGGCCTGTTTGACCCTGGGAAAGGGGTGGCAGGACTTGTCTGCACATCCCTTCAGAAAACAGAGAGGGAAAAGTGCCAGGGAGCACGGAGAACGCAGCTGTTCCCAGCTCCTGTCACAGCTGTCCAGTGACAGAGGTGGCACTTGGGGTGGGCTCATGGGAAGGGTCACAGAGCCCCCGCTGTCCCTGCCAAGCAACTCAGCCCAAATCCTGCACCTCTTCCATGGGGAGCCTCCCTGCTGGTTTCCTACATGTTTTCTACTTTCCCTGGGAGCACAGGAGTGCCTGCTCCTGGCAGGAGGGCTGGGTGGCACTCCTGATACCCGGCACAGCTTTGGGTGGCAGCGCTTTGGAGGGCACCGGCAGGAAAGCAGCAGAGATCCCCGCCCTGGGCTGGGGTCAGGCCAGGCTTGTTCACTACAACAATTCCTGGGAAGGTGAAGTTGTAGATTTTTTATTGTTTTCCAGTTTTCCCTTTGCCCCAGGTCCCTCCAGCTTCCCCCTGCTCTGTTGGTGGCGTCAGGACAGAGATGCTCCCGTGGCTTCCCGTGGGCCAGAGTTTTGTCCAGTGACTTAATAAATCTCACATAAAATAGTCCTGCCATTCTTTGATTATTTTCCCATTTCATCCACACTTGGATTTAAACACGGGCAGGAGCAGGGAGTGGGTTTTTTTGGCAAAGCTGAGTTTTAATCAGCTGAAATTCTGGAAGGGAGCCCAATATCAGTGCCCACGGAGTCAGAGCACTGCCTGTGGATGCAGCCCCGCCATCCATTAAACATCAAATAATTCTGCAATTAATTAGGAGGTCAAGGCAGCTCTTGGAGCACACGGGGTTCATTTTTGGAGTGTGCTGGAGCGGTGTCTGCTCCTGGAGGTGAATGCGGCTGTCAGTGCTGGAAACTGCCCGGCTCCTGTGAATCAGCCTGTGCCCCACCCAGCCCCACACCGCCGGGGTGTTCCTGCACTTACTGCTCCCCATCCATTGGCAAACCCGCCCTCATCTTTTCCATGGGCTGCTTGGACAACGCAGGCTGAAGCTGAACTCCAGGCTCGGCTGGGGAGAGCCCTTCGAGCTGGGGGATGGGGGCAGAGCTGCCTCCCTTCAGCGCTGGGATGCTGCAGGGAAAAGCAGGCTTGGGAAAAATATTCAAAAAACAAAACAAACAAACAAAAAAATCCATTTATGGCTTGAAATAAGGTCTTGGTTTAAGTAGTGGAGTTTTCTGGCCCTGGGGTTGCAAGCAATAATTTTGTTTGTTTCATCCAGGCACTAGTAGGAAATGCGTAAATAGAGCTGGTCGCTTACGGCAGCCTCTGTCAGTAAGGACAAAATCGAGGTTTTTTGGCTAAAACAGCCTCTCCCCACGTCCTCCCCCACACCGCAGCCTGCCCCAGGCACCGACTCCCCTCGCTCACCCTCAGAGGCAAATTTGTGGGCACAGCAGAAGCGGCTGAGGATGTTGTGCCAGCTCCTGCCCGATACCACCTCTTGAAGAACTACAAAGAAGTGATAAAGTCGCTAAAAACTGCGCCGGTTTCAGTCCCCTGAAGAAAAGAGCAGAAATGCCACTCACCTTCCTGTGCTTCCCATGCTCCGGGGGGGTCATAGCCGCGCTAGGGAGCAGGAGCAGCCAGCGTCCTGCTTTTATTTCCCACCGATTTTCTCAGCAGTCCCAGCGCCTCCTCGCTTAACTTCCACATGTTTTCGGAGCGCTGGAATCCTGCCGGCATCTGCAGCCCGGTCCAGGGGCTGCAGAACAGGAAATCCTGTATTTTGTTTCTCTTCTCTACATCAAACGTGTGCAGTTAATGACGTGAAAGCCGCTGGGAGGGCGATGACGTCGTTTGGTGCCGGTGCCCTGGGATGGAGACCATGGATTGATTTCTGTCCCCTCTGGGCACAGGGGCTGTGGGAGGGGATGGTGCCCTTCCCTCCGGCTGCTCCTGCTCCTCTCTGCACGGTCGCTGTGCCTGGGAAGAGCTGTAAAATACAGAAGCAACCTCCCAATGAGTGCTCGCTGAAGGAAAACCGAGCACTCTGCCAGTGTAAGTTACTGGAAGGGAGTAATTTTCCCTCATTTTCTTGGAAGCTTGGTTAGCCTCAGGCTGTCAAGGCTGCAGGCTAAAGCTGGAGGGTTTGGACTTTATTCCTGAAATAATGGGATGGTTTGAGGTGGAGATTTTCCCCAAATACTGTTCTTTAAAAAACCCCTAATGTGCATCATTCTCAGTCTTTTCCTTTTTGCCTCCTTTAATTCCCTTCCTATATATATGCACATATAGAGTGTTTTTAGCTGTTTTCCTGCCTGCTGAGCGTGACCTCCTTCCTGCATGGCTGAACAAGTGGTGTAACTTCATGGTGTGACTTCTTCTGAGCTGCCTCTTTTCCAGATGAGCAGTTTTACCTGGTATCCAGGGTCACAGCTCACGGCCCAGGGCTTGGACAGATAATTTGGCTGTTGGCAAATTTCCCTTCCTGCAGGTGATGTAAAAATAGAAATATTCTTACCCTATTTTTTGTAAACAGTTCTGTGACCTCACAAAATTAACAGGAACAGAAGGGTGGAAGCGAAATGAAAGGAGGAAGCTTTTATAACCTTCAGTTACCAGCTCAGGGGCTGGGATCAGGAGTGCAACCAGAGCTCTGCCACCCACTCAGGTGCCAGGTCTCCTTGTGCCAAGAAATCATGGAATCTGAGAGTGATTTGGATTGGGGGCCTTAAAGATTCTCTGATTCCAATACCCCTGCCATGGGCACGGACACCTCCCGCTATCCCAGGTTGTTCCAAGCCCTGTCCAGCCTTGGACATTTCCAGGGATGGGGCAGCCACAGCTTCTCTGGGCACCCTAAATCCCCTTGGTTCTCATCTCAGAGGATCTGGGACATGCAAGAGATGTTTTTCACTCCCAGTTTTCTTCCTGTGCATCTCTTCCAGCAGCTGGTGCTGGTCCTGGGAAGAAGGAGCAGGGCTCGTGTGTTTGTGGAGCGTTCACAGACCACAGAAGGGAGGCTGGCACTGTGCCCTGTCCCTCTCCGGAGGGCAGAGGTTAATCCCAGAGTGAAGGGGCTGTTTTATCAGGATATCCTGCCTGGGACATCCTATTTCTGTGTCTGCAGCAGCGTAACCAGCCATCCCTGAGCCCTATTTTTAGGTGTTTGTTTCCAGCTGTGCTGCTGGGGAAGGAGAGACCAGTGGATGTCAGACCAAAGCAAGAGGTTTGTAACCAAGCTGAGCCCTTCCTCTGCTCCTTGGCTTTTTGGACAACTTTTGCAGAAGATCACAACATTCCTGGCCATGAAAATCTGAGGTACTGACAAACCTCAAGGCTCATCCTTCAACAAACAGGGATCAACCTCTCCTCTCTTCTTTCAACTTGGGCATGTTTTTGTTTTGCATTTCCGTTTCCCTGGCTCATCCCCAACACTAACGTGCCTTTCACACTTGGCAACCTTCTGCTTTCAAAGGCAGAAGGCACAGAGGAACTTTTAAATAACTTTTTAAATAACTGTGAGACTTTATCTAAGGCCTCCAGATAGAGGTCTCTTCTCCTGCAGCCTGGTATCCTGTGGGCAGGAGGCCAAATGCAGATGAGCAGCTTCTCTCAAGCGCTCAGCATTGAGAATATCTGACAGGATGCACCTGAAGGATGTATGAAAAGCAGGGGGAGGAGGAGCTTTGTTCACACAAAGCAGTTTCACCCCTGTGCAGGGAGCTGAGTGGGGCTGGGGGAGCCCCCAGCTCATTGTCCCTCTTGCTGTCACACAGAGCTCTCTGCAGGGACAGCGTTTTGGGAAGCTCTGATTTATTTTACAGCAGACAATTGTCAGTGCCTCCCTTAATTTTTGGTCTAAGCCTTTGTCTAATCCACAAACCCGGAATTTTTGGTTAAAACGCACCAGTCATCCCCAAAACCTTTTAAGGGTGATGAAGTGGTTTCATGGTTTTGAACTGTGGGGTTGTTATCCTGCACTTCCAGCAGATTTTGTTTTTCCTCTGGACAGAGAGCTGGTACTTTCATTTAAGGGAAGCAAGAGGTACTGCAAGGTCCTGCAGCTCAGAACCTGAAGCTGCAGAAGGGCTTTAAATCCCTTGGGAGTTGCTTCCAGATATGTTTGTTGCCATGCACGGGAGGGCCCTTTCAAGCAGGAGAGGAGATACCAGACCTCTGCTCCTGGTTAGGATGGGGTGGCACTGCACAGAAACACATTTGCTTTTGCTACAAGGTGAGTGGCTCATGTTCTGGAGGAGAAGAGATGTGTTTGCCCAGGGCTGTGCCTTGGGGATGGGCACTGTGCCAGTGCAGGTGGCTTGGAGACCTCACCTAATCTCCATCCTGAGCAGCTCCCTTCAGGGTGAGATGCTCCAACCCCAGGAGCCCTTCAGATCCATCTTTCACACACCTGTGGAGCAGTGCCCAACCTCTTGGTTTGGTCTGACTCTGCCTTTCTGTGGCATCCCTGTTAAAACAGCTTTTTTGTGTCTGCCCAAGAAGGAGAAAAAGTCTTTTATTCTACTTTTTCTATTGCTTTTTCTGAGCAGCGAGACCAGCACGAGAGATAATCCAGAAGCAACACCATGAAATTATATTTCCTGTTGTCGAAATAACAAACATGTTTTTTGGTCACAGGAAATGGGGTGAATTGCAGGAACCTGAGCCAGGCTTGTTGTGCCTCTGACCGTGTGAGGCAAAGCAGCCCCTGCAGCCCAGGGCCTGGGTCAGATCCAGCACCAGCCAGCTGGGAAGGCACCTGGAACACTTTTCCTCCTCACTGCAGAGGAAGAACATGCCTGTTCTTCTCTGGAGATGCACACTGAGGTTTTGGAAGACCTGAGCTAAAGACTCTGGGGTTTGTGGAGGCCAAACAGATCGTCTTGGACTTTAGAAAAACCACGAGTTTCCCCTGATCTGTCTTTGCTCTGAGTTGTTGCTCTCTAGTCTGGCCCATCCTGACCGACTTTCTCTGGTGGTTTAACCCCATCTGGCAGCTGAACTCCGCAGAGGTGGTTCAGCTCCACCCCAACCAAAACCAGGGCGCTTTCCCCCACACCAGAAGAGAGCTTTAGGCAGAGTTGTCAGGTCCCCTGCACACCACAGGACTGAAAGTGTTGAGTGTTTCCTCACAGGCTGGGGCTGCAGTACGGAAAAGGAGCATTTTGGGGAGCCTAAGGGAGTTCAGAGGGTGAGTGAGGCAGGAAAATGGGGGCTGCTGAGGTGCTTGGGGATGCCATCCTGGAGATGGAGAATGTTATCCCTGATGGAGACACCAAATCCATGTTAAGGTTATAGGCAGGAGAGCCACTGTCTCTCCTGGACACTCAGCAGCTGGAGCAGGTATTCCCATGCCGTGTCCATCTTCCTCTCTCTAGGACACCTTCCCATCCTCAAACTACTTCTAAACCTAATATAAATGTGGCAGATTTAAAAATTAAATAAATCACCACTGTTCAGAGTGAAAACAAGCAACAAATCTGTTTAAGAATAACAAAAGTTGCTCTCCATCGCTTGAACCCTGATCCCAGGAGGAGCTGATCCCAAGGAGTTTTCCAGGTGCCAGTGATGACTACAAAACTCAGCTGATGTTTGCAAAACAGCCTTTATTTTTTTTAAGCATCGGTTCTTGGGAAGTCAAACCCACAGAACGAGCTACAGAGTTCCCGTAAGCGCCCTCAGCTTGTTTTCATCTGATCAAGGGAGAAGAGTGCGAAAGTGAAGGGACAGGAAACAGCTCCCAGTCACGTGGTGACCGAGCAAGGTCTATAAAAATCCTCAAAACAAGCCCTGAGACTGAAGTCTTATCTCCTGACAGCTTCATACAGAGTGTAGCTTATGAGAGACTGCTGAACTGACAACAGTTGAATTGTGTGAGGTTAACTCTGCCCATGAGCACCCACCCCTTGGGAAAGGGATTCCTCGCAGAGTGTACACATTTATTGTGCCAGTGACATCAGAGAGAACATTTCCATCGACTCCATCCTACTCAGCCCAAAATCATCTTCTCACACCTGAGAGGAGAACTATGAGAGCTTATTGTGTTTAATCAGTGTCGTTGCCTTTGAGAGAAACTCCGGGGAAATGGTTGTTTAAACTTCGATTCTTGGCTTTTCCCCTTTTATTTTGTGAAACAGAGAAGTGGGAAAACACAATATACAGGAAATATTTCGCTGAGTTAAAATGTAACTCAGTGGAATTGAGTGGCTGGAGTTAAAATACACATAGCAAGTGTTCCTGCTATTTCTGCTGGTTTTGTTGCAAGACTGTACAAATTGTCCACATTCTTTTGAAAATAGATTTCCAAAGGCAATAAATTGGTGACTGTTCAGCCAAGTCCATCCCCAGGTATCACAGATAGCCTTGAAGTTACAGAGTGGGTGGATTCGGCTGAAGAGCTGTAACTAATTAAAAATTTGGGGTGAATGGATCCTTCCTTGTCGCTGCTTTGCATAGCTACCTAAAAATGTAAACATTCAGATCACGACAGGACCTGGTGGAAAAAAAATCACAGTAATTTATGAAGGTAACTTCTGCTCTATCAGTGAAATCACTTTGGCAAGGACTCCCCTCTTTTTTAAAAGTTGCATCAACTGAATGGGTTGAGCTGAGCTTTTTTGGGGCAGATTCACCTCAGGTACCTCTGGACCACACACAGAAGGGAGTGAGGACCTGCTGGTACCACTAGCACCATCAAAAACTGACCGCAGGACCACCACGGTCCTGCCCCAAGGGGTCCAAAGGCAAAAGCCACCTGCCCATGTCCCAGCTTGGAGGGAAAGAAAGTCACCTGGAGCAAGGGAAGGTGCCACTCTCTGTATGTTTGAGGAGGATTTGTCTTGCTGAGGGTCTTGCATGAGCTGCAGGTGCAAGTTCTGGGATGTGTCAGCAATTAGGGAGCAAACAGAGCTGGGTGAGCAGGCAAAGGAGGAGCAGAGCGGGAGGGTGAGTGCGGAAAGGGGGAGCAGAAGTCACTGGTGACCAGTGGGATGTGCTAAACCCAGGAGCACACGGAAACCAGCAGCACCTTCACCTGTCCACAGCCCCCACTGCACAAACCACAATGTCCTTGGTTGCTACTGTCCAGTTTCAGGTTCTCGTGCGGTTTTCTCAGAGAAGATCCTTCAGCAGATGTCAGTGTATGGATGTGGGATTGTCTCTGGCTTGATCACAGAGCCCAGAACTGGGAAAATAGAAGAAAAGCCTGGGACTTTTCTGCCATTTCCCAGTAAAAGTTTTGTCACTCCCTCCTGTGTGTTTTCTAGCCCAGCGAGGTCAAGTGAGGGTGGCACAGTGCGGGGACGGTCACACCAATTGGGTCACTCACCAGATTCCAACACACCAGTCTTAGAGTTTTATCTTCTATATACTGAAAAAAAATTCTATATACTGAAAAATTTTCCACAAAAACTCCCCCGCACACACCTGCCGGATCTTCCACAACAGAGTTGATAGTGGAGTATCCCAGACCAGTCTCAGATTTCATGTGAAATACCTTAGTTTTTTCCAAGTGGCTGTCTTGTCATTCCTTCATGGATGAGCCGCTCTCTTTGCTCATGAGCCGGCTCCGGATGGCCTTGCTGCTGTGCCTGGACATCTGTTCCTGGAACTCAGAAGTCATGAAGAAGTAGATGATGGGATCCAAGCAGCAGTCGAGGCTGGCGAGGCTGAGGCAGAAGGGCTGGGTGTAGAGCGTGATGTTGCTCAGGAAGCAGTCGGTGATGACTCCCTCCTTCACCAACATGAAGAAGAAGAAGTTGATGTGGTAGGGAGCAAAGCACACACAGAACACGGTGGCACACATGGAAACCATCCTGAGGGCCTTCCGCCTCTCCCCGCTGTTTCCCTGCGGGATATGGAAGCCCCGGATGGAGTCTCTCGTTTTCCAGGTGCAGTATAAGATGGTGACGAGCGGGCCCACGAAGCCCAGGAGCTCGGCAGCGCCGGTCATCAGCACCGTGCCCACCTTGCTGTCGATCGGCATCACCTGCAGGTCGGCAAAGCAGGCGTGGGTGTTGTTGCCCAGCCCGTGGCTCCTGATGATGGGGAAGGGCGCGCAGGCCACCCCCACCAGGAGCCAGACCAGGGCGCTGATGGCGGCGTCGTAGCGGCGCTTCCAGCCCTTGGCTCGGAAGGGGTGCAGCAGGAACAGGTACCGCTGGATGCTGATGCAGCTGAGGAAGCAGATGCTGGCGTACATGTTGAGGTACTTCAGGTAGAAGCACAGCAAGCACAGGACACCCCCGAAGGGCCAGGTGTGGTTGATGTAGTAGTAGATGCGCAGGGGCAGCGAGAGGACGTGGGCCAGGTCGGCCGCGGCCAGGTTGATCATGAAGATGACGGCTTTGCTCTTCCTGCTGATGAAGCGGCACAGGACCCACAGGGCAGCGCTGTTGGCCAGCAGCCCCGGGATGAAGATGAGGGTGTAGACGGTGGCGTAGAGGCTGCTCTTGAAGGGGATGTCGGAAGAGGAGCAGCTCTGGTTGCTCTGGGTCATGACTGGGTTGCTGGAAGAGGCTGTGGTGGTGTAGGGCAGGTGGGGCATTCCTGTGGAGAGGAAAACGGGCTGAGAGGGCGAAGGCACTGCGAGAGCTGTCAGTACTCACGTCTGCATTTCCCAATTGGCTGCTCAGCACGAAGCCGAGGTTTGGGAATGATGTCTGCAGGAAGCATCCTGGTATCGTGCTCAGAGCCGCCCTGTCAGAGATCCCACTGTCCCCACAGACGTGGGAGACCATTCCTGGTGTGCCAGTCCCACGAGCACCAGTGAAGCTGTGCCACACTGACCACCGGGCAGCAGGACGAGCTGCCTGTCCTTTGGCCATCTCCAAGGTCTCCTGTGGCTTGATCTCTGGGAGCTGGAATACAGGGATGAAAGGTGGGCCATATCCCAGCCTCCATTGCAGACATGGCCCAATGATCAGAGTGTGGGTGCCAAGCACTGAATCATGGAATGATTCAGGTTGGAGGGGACCTTAAAGCCCATCCAGTCCCACCCCCTGCCATGGCAGGAACACCTTCCACTATCCCAGGCTGCTCCAAGCCCTGTCCAACCTGGCCTTGGACACTTCCAGGGATATGCTGGGCTGTGTTGGGCATTATGACAGGTCTCCTGAGCCCCTCAGGGGACCTCATGGACCCACATTCTCTGGCATTATGGGCATAGACCACATGGAAAAGAGTAGCAGGGAGTGGGTTTGGAAAATGTGACTGTTGTGAGCACAGCCAGTGCTCCTGAAGTGTTCTGTTAATGTATTTAAGCTGATGGAACACACAGAGACCTGGTCACGCCACCAACTTCTATTTCTCATCACCATGGCAGCCTCGGTCTGACTTTTTTCCGTCAGATAATTTAATTTTTTAGGTACTGCCAATTTCTGCCTCTCGGCCATCAGCAAAATGCCACGTGTTGAACTGTTGGGCCACTTTTCTTTTGCCAGCTTTTGTAACTGGGGCCAGTAAGTTTGGTAACTTGTCCTCAGCAAGGCAACACAGGCAGGAGGAGTTGGGGTTTATCAGGGGTTTCCTTCCAGGGTTATATTTCTCATTACAGTGATTCCCTTCCGTGTTGAATATAACGCTTAAAACTGAAAATCAGCTTCATGTGGCACTGCAGACACTGATTCACTCCTCTGACTCATTTCCTGCAAGAGGCATTTGCCAGAAAAACTGTCTCTGTAGGTAGAAATTAGTAACTCCTACCCTGTTACTAAAGCTTTTTCCCTTGTGTTACCAAGAGAGTTGAGTTTAGAGCTCCCAGTGACACAGAGCACAAATAGCTGCGTTTTCAGCCTCTTAATCGTTGTGGTGCTTGCATTTGGCAGCTCATCCAGACACTGCTCCAGGCTGCCGTGGAAGGGTTGGGATACAGCCCCCAAAACGCCTGGACGTGGCAAGGTCCCACGTGGGACACGGGCAGTGAGCAGGGCCTGGTAAGTCTGCTCCTGCAGGCTCCCCAAACAGATTCTTGCTTTCCTTCCTCAGCTTCTCTTTCATGTTCCCACAGCCTTCAAAAAGCAAGGTCTGCGTGTTTATGTCCTGCAGCAGCCTCAGCTTTAGCAGCTCCAGCTGCTCCAAGCATCAGGGAAGTGCAGCCCTCGGGAAACTCTCTGCTTCACCCCATTCCTTCACCAAAATGCTGGATCCCAGGCCCTCAGAGCTGCTCCAGCTCCCTCCCAGTCCCCCTCCCCACACACAGCTCCGGGACAAGATGCTCTGCTGTTCCCCAGCAGCCTCATCCCAGGACATCACAGCCTTGCTCCTGCCATGAGGCCAAAACAGGCCCATGAGGAAGGAGGAGGCTCGAACTGTGCTGGAAACACAGGAGAAAGATTCATCTGGCTCATGGATTTATCTCCCCTGAGAAGCAGCACTGGAGGCCTCCAGCTCTCCATCCTGGAGCTGTCAGGACAGGGAGTGAACAGGGAATGGAGCTGAGCAGTGGGGTGTTCCTCCCCTCAGAGTGGCAGACGTGGGTTACACCCCATTTCCTGGGAGAGCTGTGAATCTCTGCTGCTCGGGACGTTTCATCCCTTTCCAGCTGCCATCCAGCTGGCCATGGCCACCTGCTGCCCTTGCCTCTGGTAAGAGCACTGCCCACTGCACCTTCTGTCCCTCCGGGTCACCTCCCCCTTTGCCAAGAAACCATTTTCCAAGTCCCTGTGCGCCTGGATTTCCTTGGATGTCAAAGCTGGATGGCCTCCCTGCTGCTCCTCCAGAAACCGCCGGTGCATGACCAATAAAACCACGCAGGATTAGGTACATTTGCAAAATGTTACATTTTTAAAGACACTTTTATAATTAATTATCTAATTAAATGCTGGCCAGCGTGTGCTTATTCTTCAGTCCAATGGCTCACAGCAGCCAATTTGCTTGTCAAGGTCCTTAAATACAGTTAGGCCTTAGTTAGTCCCTTCCAACCCAGAATATTCTGTGGTTCTGTGACTTAGGTCTCATGTGACACTAGGGACAATTGGGGTGATGGGGTGCAGGGCTGCTGACTCAAACTGGGCTCTGAACAGAGGTTTTAGGGCAAACTGCCATGTCCAGGAGGTGTCCCTGGCACAAGGGGGTGATGCTGAAGGCATACACCCCATCCCAGCCTTGGCTCTCTGGTGGGACAAACCCTGCCCAGGCAGGAGCCTGAGGCCCTGGGGGAGCCCAGAGCATGGAGAGCTTCCCCCTTGTCCATCACCTTCATCTGCTAATTGTCCACAAGGTGTCACAGTTCATCCAAATTTCATTTCTTTGCCCTCTAAGCTATTTCTCTCACCCCCATGTGTTGTCTGAGAGGCGGCAGTGGGAGCTCTCATGAGTCCATGCTGCCCTCGTTGAGGAAGATCCCAAACTGACAACATCCAGTGTTGCTGAATAACTGATATTAGGGAAAAAAAATTGTTCCCAGGAGTGTGCCTGGTTGCTGGTATCTTTGCTGATGATCTTTAAAGGTCTTTTCCAACCTAAATGATTCCATGATTCAATTTACAGGTAGAAGAGTCCTGAAAAGCTGCACTTTGATGGAGATCATGGAGCCAAGTGGTTACAAAACCCACCCTGCAGGTGATGTTCCAGCCCCACCACCCCAGCAGATCTAACTCAGGGAATGGGAGGGGGATGCCCTGAGTCAGAAAATCTCCCTCTGCATTCAGGGAGCTCGGGGTCTGAGCTGAGTGACCTGGCTGCACACAATTAATACATTAACACAATTAATATGCACGGGGGTGGTGTCTGCTGGCTCATCAGCAGGGCCCTTTCTGAGGATGAATGATTTCATTACAAAGCCATAAAAACATAATGAGATTAAACCATCTCCTTAAACAAAATGCACCCAGACACACACAGGACACCACAAAATTACTGCATTTCTGCCTTTCCCCTCACTTTGGCTCACACTGAGGCTTAATCCCACACCAACCCCTTCTCTTCCCACCCGTGCACAAAAGCAGACACTCGAGATATCACTGAGAGTCCTAAAATTACATCTCCAAAGTCCTTCACTGCGTGGTGGGTGTGCAGAAGGATGAAAAGCTCCAGTAGATTTTATCAGTGCTCCTTTGCATCTTGCAGACAGGCAGCTCCCACTGCAACATTGCCTTCAGAATATGAATTTTTGTTTTTAATCGTTAGCAAATAAACACGCTGAGATCCAACCACTATTTTTTATATTTTTCTGAGATTCTGTATCCCTGATGCTGTTGCAGTAAGGATATAAGAAGTCAGCATGTTATTACTGGAGCTTTGGGAGCCAAGCATGGCATTTCTAGAAAAAAGATGTTCACCTGGGTAGGCTGAGAAGCACAGGGCTGTCATTCCAGACTCCTGGATCTGTCTGAGGTGCCCATCAGAGCCAGGTTAATTGATTTGATTGGGGCACAAACATCTCCACACTCTGCCCTCAGTGCACGGCCGTGACACCATGATGGAACCTCTGCACTCAGAGTGGAACTTTCTACCATTAAATGTGCTTTTTTCAGTTTTCTTTCACAGAAAAAGAGCAGGTCTGGGTTGTCTGCAGTATTTTTGTTTTCTAGCACAGGCAGAACTCCTTCCTGTAGCTCCAGCAGGGGCACCAACAGCCCCCTCAGAGCGCTGGCTCCAGGCTGGGCAAGGGCTGTCCCACAGATGCACTTCCATCATGGATGTAATTCCCAGGGCTGGTGATGCTGGCACCGGGGCCAAAGTCCCCCAGCGCTTTTACCTGGCACCAAACACGTGCCCTTGAAAAGAACCCACTGTCCCTGCACAGCTCCTGCTCCAGCCCGCTCAGGAATCCCCTCCTGCAGATCCTGACACCCTGACTCACCTTCCGAGAGATTCCCTCTCGCTCCACTTGCAGAAATCTCAGATTCAGGGGCCACCCACTCTGAATCCTGTCTGTGACCACCCCCACGGGCTGTTTGCTGGGCTCCCAGCAGAGCTGAGCTGCTGGTGCAAGTGAAAGCAAAGCCAGCAGAAAAGCACCTTTTACAAAGTGCAGCAGAAAACCTGCAGGCCATGAAGTCAAGCTTAAAACCGTCAGCCCATGAAGCTTAAAACCTTCAGTCCATGAAGTCAGGTTTAAAATCTTCAGCCCATGAAGTTTAAAAGCTTCAGTCCATGAAGTCAAGTTTAAAACCTTCAGCCCATGAAGTTTAAAACCTTCAGTCCATGAAGTCAAGTTTAAAAGCTTCAGAAGTTAAGTTTTAATCCAGAACAGTGACTGCAGTCTGAATTAGGAATTAAAACCACCTCAGGATTCTCATTAGCAAAAGCAAGTCCAAGCAGTCCTGCTCTTTCTGTCATCTTGTGTCCCCTCACTATTATCAATTCCCTCCTGTTGCTGCTCACTCACAGAGCCCTGGGTGGCACAGAGATGGGCAGCACATGGACTTTATTTTATGGCAGTATAAATCACCGTTGGAAAAGACAGATTTGCACTTTACCCTTACTGTCAAGGATGACTTTAAAATAAAATATATTGCCGGAGGAATCAGGCAAAAGAAGGAAATTATCGCTATCAGCGACACCGGAGAACAGTGGGAGCACCGCCAGTTGCCCACGCCTGACATTTGTGTTTTTGCAGGCGCAGCAGCCGCTGTCTGAACTCCTCCGTGTGTTCACCCAGAGCACTGGCACACGAGCAGAGCAGCGGCTGCCGCAGCTGCAGGGCTCCGAGCGCCACAAATCTCCTGGCAAGAGCCACCCCCTAAGGAAAAGCCCGAGCAGAGGGAGGTTTCTGCAGGAAGCAGCGCGGGCTCTGGATCCCAAGGAGAGGGTTTGAAGCAGCCTTACCTTTGCAGGCTCAGCCGTGCTCAGCGCAGCCGAGTGAGCGCCCAGGAGGAAGTGGAATGTGCCCTGCACCACTGTTTACACGAGCGAGGGGACCTGGCTAACATGACGAGATGCCACAAAAGGTGCTCTGCTGTGCATCCAGCCCTGCCCCTTCTGCTGGGACCCGCTCTGCTCCCAGCCCTGCCGGCTCAGTGCTGGTCAGGTGTCCCCACAACGATCCCAAAATGGGGTTACGTGCCTTTGTCCCAGGTGTGTTCTGTCCTGTGGCTCTGCCGGCTTGGCTCGGCACCCACTGGGAAGATCCCAAGTGGAGATGGGTGCAGGGCACCCCTTCCTCCCCTCCGACTCTTCCTCCTCTCCAACTTTTCCTCCCCTCCGACTCTTCCTCCTCTCCAACTCTTCCTCCCCTCCAAGCACAGCTCTGGGCACAGCATGGAAACGCTCCCGAGGTTTCTGCCTGCTCCTGCCTGGCAGCTCAGCCCTGCTGTCCCCTCCTGCCCCCGGGGCTGGGCACCTGCTGGGTGCCCTGCTCCAGCTCAATCCTCCCGCGGATGATGTCCGACTTCCCAATGGCTTTTTTTAGCACAGCGTGAGCATTGCCTGACATTTCTCCTGAACTAAATAAGTCCCCAGCTCGATTTACACTCGCTGGATCTCCCTGCCAGCAATGCCCAAGGGTGGCACTTCTGACATTGCTTCAAGGAACGGGCACAGATCCAGCCTCACCTGATCCCAGGGGATAAGTACACGGCCGAGGCTGCAGCTTACCCCCTTGGACGATCTCACTGCTTGGATTTTCAGAAAGCCACCAGGCACCTGCCCTGCTTTGCCTCTCTGGGATCTGGCTTGCTGCACTCGACTGTCCCTGTCCTCACCAGCTGAGCTCCGCTGTGGTTTGAGAGCGCGAATTCAAACATCACAGCAGCTCCTGCCTGACGTGGGACAATGTAAGTGTCGATGTCTGACGGCTCAGAAACCTCAGAAACAAAACTGATGGCTCTCATTCAGATAATTCCATATGAGCACTCCGTAAAATGCAGTTCTGTGCTTTCCAGACGGTCTTGTTTCCATGAGTTGTCAAAAGAGGTTGGTAGAAGTTGGGAGCTTGCCAGGTGTTTATTTTAAAATTATTTATATGGGCTTTGTGAAAAGCAATAGTGAGGTTCTGGCTGCTGCTGCAGTGTTTATCAGCACGTCCTGTTTAGCTGATGTTTCTTTTTTCCTCAGCAGTGGAAACATATTTGCTGGAATTGATCCAACCATGAAATTACCTTTCACATCAAATCACCGCACTCTGCAGCCTGGCAAGCTGAGAATTTGGGAACAGGAGTTCCCTGACTGACCCCACCAGCATCTGTGGAAAACAAACACTCAGAGAATCACAGAATCATGGCACGGTTTGGAATGCAAAGGAGTTTAAAGCTCGTCTTGTTCCACCCCCTGCCATGGGCAGGGACAGTTTCCACTATCCCAGGGTGCTCCAAGCCCCGTCCAGCCTGGCCTTGGACACTTCCAGGGATCCAGGGGCAGCCACAGCTTCTCTGGGCACCCTGTGCCAGGGCCTCCCCACCCTCATTATGAGCTCTTGTGCAGATGCTCTTCTCTGCATGAACCTGCATCTAGGACAGACGTGACTGATCTGACCAAAAGCCACAATCCTCGTAAAAAAAAGGAGCGGGAAAAGATGCAGCTGCTGTTCCCGCCCTTCCCCATGGCCATAAATTGCTCTGGTTTGGGGCAGGTTGTTACATGAGAGTTTTAGGGCCACGCAGGAAATTTAAAAACACAACTCATGGCACCTGCAGAATATCCTGCTGCATTTCTTCTTCCTTAAATAGGTGCAGTTGCAAAGTGGGGAGAACATTTTCCCACCTGAAATGGAAGGACTTTTGCTGCCTGGGCTTTTGGAAGGCTCAGCTGGGAATTACAAACAGTCCCAGAGCTCTGGGGGGCCTGAGCAGCACCGTGTGCCCTCGGAGCTGGAGAGGGATTGGAGCAGCCCGAGGATCTGAGCCGTTTACTGGGGTGCTTTATCACTTATCCTGCATACAGGGGCTCAGGAAGTGGCTTTTTCTGCTGATAAATCACAACTGCCTGGAGGTCTTGCAGACAGTTGCGCTAGGGACGATGGAATTTCCCTACAGAGCTCTTTGCTCTCGTTATGAGGGTGCAACTTCGATTTGTGCAGCGAAAGGCTCTTCCTCCTCTTGCTTATGGCTTCCCAGAAATATTCATTACTGTAATTACCTGCATAAAAGGAGAGCTTGGCTCCTGCAAGGCCACCTGGACTTCAGTGCCACCATCATGTGACAGATAATTGAGGAATACCATGGTTTTAACTCAGAAAAAAAAAAATAGCTCCACCTTTGCCTGTTTGCTGTTGAGGAGCTGGGTTTGATGGGCAATGATCCCAAAGAGAAAGAAGTTTCCGTGCTTTTTCCATGCTTCTGTTTCCTTTCCAAGTCCTGTCCCCAAATCCAGAATTAAGTGGCTGCTCCGTGGCTTTTTTGTGGTTTAGTCCATAGAATATTTGTAACTGGTTTTTTAGAGGTTTTCCACATCTACGAGGGGAGAAATCAAATAAAGAAAAAAACCTCCCATAAAACAAATTACAGCCCTTCAGTGGGAGCCAGAGGAAAAGCTGCTGCATTTCTAAATTATTATTGAGAGAGGTATGTAATTTATGAAAATGTATTATTTAGTATATAGAAAATATTAATGTAGCACATTGTGTAGTATTATTAATATAGTAATACTCATAACAGTACATAATTATTAAAATTTGTCTAAAATCACAGAATCCCAGGATATTTGGATGGGAAGTGAGCTCAAAGTCCATCCAGTCCCACCCCCTGCCATGAGCAGGGACAGCTTCCACAATCCCAGGGTGCTCCAAGCCCCGTCCAACCTGGCCCTGGACACTTCCAAGGATGGGGCAGCCAAAAAATAACACCAAGATTTAGATTTCATGTCAAATTTCTTTCTGTCAACTCAAGCCTTTGCAGAGTGGAAAAGCAGATATTCAACAAAAGACCACGCCAAGAAATTTATCTAAGTTTGGTCAAAAGTTGTACTCTGACAAGGAGAAAATTAATAATTGTATCCTGATTCTGTGATTCTCCTTATGGGGAATTTAAAGGATTATTTAAAGGAAAGTGGGATGTATGCATGGAGGTTAAATTACATAACGGTGCTGTTTATTCTAATAAATCAGATAACAGAAAGAGGAACAGAGAATGACAAACATTTCAAAATTCTGCCCTTTTATTTCTGCTTTTGGGCCCCAAGTTGATAATAACTTTTTCCCTTGTAACAAAAAGGAGCAGGAGGCACATGGAAAAAGTCAGAATGGGGTGTTCTGTGAGAAATAACTTCTAATTACCTGCATTTTCTGGCCACTGAAATACCATTGCTCATTAGTGCCTCTCTCTCTCTGCTGTTACAGAGCTACAATTGCACCACGTCGTTAACTCACGTCGTTAACGATTTCCTCTGCCCCCAGTACAGACACACACGTTCCTCCTGTCCAAGAGAGAGGCTGATTCTGCTCCAAAGAAATCGATTTTTAATTCAAACCAGCAGCTTTTCCTCCCAGAGCCGCCTGGTAGCTCTGTCTGAGCCCATCCCTGCCTCCCACGACAGCCGTTCCCTTCCGTGGGCTCTTGGAACTGGGGATAAATAACGAGCTGAAAACGTCCGCGCCAAGGGTTTCTACAGGAACAAAAATATTCCTCCCTGACAGCAGAAAGAGGAAGGAGATCTTGGAATGCTGGTGCCCAAACCCTTGGAAGCTCTCCCCGGATTTTGCTCAGAGCAGCTGAGCACCTTGAATCCCTGGAGCTGGAGGAGAGTCCGAGGAGCTTTTCCAATGGCAGATCAGGGGTTTGCCAACGCCGGCCTCAAGGATTTGCCTTTCAGACCCATTGCTCTTTGTCACAGTTATTTACTTCCTAAATTCTGGTTTTTTAGCAGGAACTAAAAAGGAGAAAATGTATCTTCCCCTCTAACCAAGCAGAGCCTCTGAGAAGTATTTTCCATGCAGCTGTTGCTAAAAATAATCATTGGTTTTCTTTGCCGAAACTTCTCCTTCATCCCTCGCAGCTCAGAATCCCCTGACAGACAGATTCCAGCAGCCTTTTTGGAGGGGATAAATGAACATTTTGAGGGAGAGGGACCTGGGGAGGAAAACGAACTCTTAGTTTTGCCTGTGGTGGTTTTAATTTCTTTGCCCAGTTTAATTTCTTTGCAAAAGTTCGCTTTCCAAGAGACTCTTTTTAGTGATGAGTTACCCTGGAGCAGCTGCCACGGGCTGGCACAAGAAATTCCTTTTCCTTACGTGCACAGGGAATTGAGTGCATTGTTGGTGTTCCTTCTGGAGCTTTGTGCCAAAGCCATTGCTCAGTTTTCCCAGAGGAGAATCATCAGCACAATCTGGTGAGATCCAACTAAATGTAAAGGTTAGAATTTGTTCATTTAGAGCTCCCAGCAAAAGGAGCTTCTGTTGTAGGAACATCAGGCTCAGGGAGCCAACTCAGCCTGGAACTGTCTCCTGGAATTCTGACACCTCTCACCCACAGGTGACTCACTCCTCTCTAGTGGCAGGGCAAGTGTGAGAGTCGTGGTGTGACCTTGGACACATCCCAAACCACCCTGGGATTCCATGATCCAAGAGCCAACGTCCCAAATGTCGTCTGTGAGACCGGTGCAGCCTCCCCATGAAGGCTGCGAAGAGAAGGGTGACAATTTTCATGAGAACTTGAACACAAACCCAATGAACTCCACGGGGAATTCTCGAGACCAGAAAACCCCCTCCCAACCAATATGATCAACACCAGTCATGTTCTTCATCACATTTTCTTCTTGAGGCTCTGCTTCCCCTTTCACTTCATCTGAGAACAGCAGAACAGTGTGATGGATGACTCCAGCAAAGAGAGGGTAGGAATGCATTTGAATCAGGAGACTTTTGGATGAGGTGTTGGGAGGAAATCCTTCCCTGTGAGGGTAGGGAGACCCTGGCCCACGTTGCCCAGAGAAGCTGTGACTGCCCCTGGATCCCTGGAAGTGCCCAAGGCCAGGCTGGGCCTCATTCTTGTCAGGTTATTCATGGAATCACAGGACTGTTTGGGCTGGAGAGGACCTTAAATCTCATCTCATTCCAACCCCCTGCCATGGGCAGGGACACCTTCCAGGTGTCCACCTAGACAAGGTGGCTCAAATTCCTGTCCAGCCTGGATTTGGAACCAGTCAGGTGCCGTGTAGGACACGTGTAGGGTGTGTTACAAACATGAGCTCAGGCTTAGGCCTGGGCCTAAGACATAAATCTGATCAGAGCAAAAAATTAATTCAATACCATCAAGAACTGACAGCAAGAGATCAACAGAAGCAGCTGTGTCTCAGGCCTGCTCTGGGTGTTCCTGGCTGGGGAAGGACTCCAAGGGAAATGATTCCTGGGAGAAAACAGCCTCATGAGACATTTTATCATTTCAACAAGAACAGAAGCACTGGCAGCACCCGCAAATCACAACATCCACAGCCCAGATTTCGCTGGCTGATTGGAATAATGAAAAGCAATGAGATGGTTCTGCTCTGTTACTGCTTCTCTGGATTCTAAACGAGCAGCACAAAATCCTGGGAGCTGCTTTGATTTCCCTGCCCAGCAGCAGAGGTGCAGTGATGCGTGCAGATGTTGATGGAACAGCTCGATCTCAGCTCTTCCCGAGAAACATTAGCTCAGCATCATCTGTTTGGGGTTTTTTGGCTTAGAAAGATCTTTTGTCACCTCTTAGTCCTGCTCCAAGTGCCTGGATGTGCCAGGATTGTGCTGAAGCTGAACCCCACCAGTCACAAACTCCAACTTTTTGCCCTCCAGAGGTACAGCTGAAGACCTTCAGTGCAGCAAGTTCTCAGCAACAGGAAAGGAGAGCTGGGCAGGAGCAGTGGCATCCCACAAGGTGGATTTGTCTCCTGGAGCTGGTGGGAGGAGCAGAGCAGGAGCCAGCAGCTCTTGGAGAGCGCTGCCCCTCGCTCACATCCCACAGGGGTGTTAAATCCAGCGGGGTGTTGGAAAGGATGAGTAAGTCTTTACTCTTACAAGAGTTCCTTTGGATAGAGGATTTCCTTGGCAGCCAAAATTCATTGGCCCTGTTGGATTTTGCTTTGTGTTTTGACGGTTTCTCCTGTAGCTCTTGTGTTTAGGTTCGCTCCTTGTTTCTCTTTTCTCTTTCAAATTTGTCTTTCACTCCTCAGTTTTCTCTGTCACCTGGGCAGGAAATGCAGCACAACCATACCCAAGTTATGTTTGCAGCATTCTAATCTGGCACAAAGAATCCTTCAGGTTCTGGGGTCGAACAACAGTTAAGCTGCACCCTATTTCTCCCATTTATTTCCTTATTGTCTCACTTTAAATTTAATTTGCTATCCATAATGTGGATTGTATCAAACTACCAATTCCCTGCATAGTGTTTCTGAATGGGGAGTATCAGTTGCTGTAAGGGATTTACTCCAGATGGATGTTTCCAACCATGTACTCCCAGATTCAAGAGCTGGGAGAAGGAATATTTGCTGCCTTTGAGTCAGTCTAAATTGATTTCCCCCCAAATTCCAGTTGTACTCAGAGAGGCAAACCACAACTTCCAATTCCACTCCCCTTGAACAAGAACCACAGCTTCACTGAGGCTAAATCCCAACTTTAACTGGCAAAATCCCATTTTTAAGGGACACTTCCTGCAGTCACATCCCACAAACAATTTGCAGTTTAGCTGAGATACCTCCTTAAGGCACCAGATCCCAGCAGTCCTCCCTCCCTGCAGAAAACAAATATCCCACCAACTTCCAAAGAGTTTTAATTGGTTTGGAATGCTCAAATCTTGCTGCTTTTAAATGAGAACCTTTGAGAATCCCTTTGGGAGACTGAGAAGAGGCTTTTGGGATTGGGAGAACTCCTCCACGTTTAAGTTCTGTCGAGGAAATGGAGCATAGGGGAGGCTCCACACATAGAACATCCCAGTGAAAAGTGAGAGAGAAAAACCAGTTCAGAATTAGCTTCTTAAAGAGTCTAATTTTAGACTAAAAGCAGAGTTCCTTCTTTCTCTTCCCCCCTGAAATCAGCGGAAGAATCCACAACACACCTTTGGTTCCACCATAAATCAGGCCATGGATAATCCCAGTTTGCACTGGGCTCAGGCTGGGAAATTATAATCATCTGTGAATTAGAACTGCACTTCTCACTTTGTCATGTCAGGCTGAGTTATTGGGGTTTGGGTTTTTTTTCTCTGGGTCTGGTTTGGATTTTTTGCTTGCTGCATTTACATAAAACAATTCGGGTTTGGGTTTTTTCCTATTTTGTCTTGGTAAGCAGAACCCAGGTGTTTCCCAGATTCGTCAGTAACTCTCAGGTTCCTCTTCCTCCTCAGCATCAGCCCCATCTCTGCTTTTCCCAGGATGGCTCATCATTTTTGTGTCTGAATAAAAAACCTTTGCAACCACCACATGACCAAGCACCTTGTCCGAAAGTGCTGCAGCTCACAAGTTCATGGTGCAATTATTTTATTCTGAGAATTCTTGTACAGGAAGAAGGGAAAAAAAGGAGACTGCTGGTTTGTAGTTGAGACATCAGTGAAACTGTAATGGTGTCAAGGTGCAAAGATCAGCTCTAATTCCTTTTTTCTTCCTCTCTTTCTAGCTGGAAGGAGAACTGAAGTCTGGAAGAAGCACTGGGCAGTCGCTGGATCAGGGATTTTCAATTAGCCTCATTAACATGCATTAATTAGATTTCTGCAGAGCCAGAGCCATCAAGCTTCAGGAAAACAATATCCTGCCTTTTGTCAGCGGCCTCACAGATGCTCCGGAGGAAGGGGAGCTGTGCCTTCCCCAGGGACAGCAGCTCCGGGGCAGGAGGGACATTCCAGAGGGAGCACCAGGGGCTGAGCAGCTTCACCAGCTGGGGATGCTCAGACAGCCCAGAAAGCAAGAGGTGCTGGGAGATGCTGCCATGGGAGAGGCATAGGAAAGGGGTAATTGTCCTGGACTGGCAGGTGGAGCCCAGTCCTGGCACCAGTCCTGGTGCCACCAAAGCCCCCAAGCAGTGACAGACACCGGGTCAGGTGCAGGTGAAGTCATGAGGAACCTGCAGGCAGGAAATGCTCATTATTTGCTGTTGAGTTGTTTTTTTTCTCTCACCAAAACCACTCCTAAGAATCCCAAGTCCTTTGTCCAGCTGATGCCTGAGTGTCTGGGAGTGTCCTTGCTGATGGGAAGGTCGCCAGGGAAGACAGCAAAGGATTTCCCCATGGAAGTCACCAAAGACAGCTTGGAGGGGAAAATGCTTCCTTCTAAACTAAAGAGTAGACTTGAACAACAGGCTGCTGAGACTGGCACAGAAGCCTGCCTGAATTCCCTGGGGTTTCCCATTCCTTCAGGAAATACTCCCTTCGGAGTGGCAAGTTGGGAATTCCATCCCTTTATACAAATTTGGCTTTTCCTCCCCACTGCTCATCCTGATGTGTTTGACTGGAGCGTGACAGCCCTGACCAGAACCCAAACCAACCCTGGCGTGTTGGATAATCCCATGGGACACAAATCCCACGGGACACAAATCCCATGGGACACAAATCCCACGTGTCCCTGCGCTGCAGCTGCTGCAGAACCTCTTCCCTCAGAGTGTTCAGCACCGAGCAGGGGCTGCAGGAGCACAGAGAGCTGGAGGTGTGGGGATATTTCTGCAGCTTTTCGTGCAGGCTCAGAGCCTCTTCTGGTTTCGTGCAGCTGTGGCTAAACTGTCATTAGCTCCCCACGTCTGCGGGCCACTGATCTGTGGCAGAGGTGTTTGTGTATTAGATAACAACCCTGACTAATTGTTTGAGTGTCTCATGGCCTTTCAGGGGCTCAGCCCACCGGAGAGGCTGTGGGGTGAGCTCTGTTGTACAGAGAGGATGAAGAAACAGCCAGGGCGAAGATATTTCTTAATTCTTCTTCTAAGTCCTCGTGTTGGTCTCGGTCCCTTTGTCCCCAGCCCCTGAGGTCACTGCTGGTTTGGCTCTGCCTTGGAGCTGCCTGTGCTGCTGAGAGCCCTCCCCGTGCAGAGCCTCAGTGCCATCCCTGCATCCTGGGTGCACCATGGGCCTCATCACAGCCCCCAAAACATCCTCACGGATTTTAGGGTCTTTGATCCTTCCTAAAGCCCGCAGCAGTCCCAAATCCCTCCCTCTGGCACAGCAGCAGGTTCTCAATGTGTTCTCTGTTCCATCTACAGAGGGAAGCAGGGATGCATCCTGAGAGCTCTCCCTATTTCTGTGCTTCCAACCCCAAACTTCGTTCCCTGGGCCCATCCCCGGACACATCCTGCCCTGAGCTTGGAGGAGCCCAGCCAGGAACTGCTGGAGGGAAAGAACCAACCCTGGATCCACAGGAGCGCATTCCCAGCCTGGAATCAGCCATCAGGGGAAAGAGGCCTCGACTGTGCAGACAGGACATTGGTTTGCAGGAAAAGGAAGGAGGATTTTTCGGGGGGTGCTGGAAGGAAGGATGTTTGTGTGGGAGTGACTCAGCGTCTTCTTGTGGAAAAGTCTGGAAGCTGTAGAGCTGCCCGGACCCCAATCTCCCAGCAGGGACATTCAGCAGCTCTTCCACATAAACATTTACTGCCTCAATAGCCCCTAATGGCCCTGAGCAGCCTCCCCTGGGGGTCCCCAGCCCTGCCCACGGTTCCATTTTAGCTCAGCCTGGAGCCATCCTCCCCTTCCTTGCCTTGGGCATACTCAGCTCTGACCCTGCTTCCAGCACGGACTGTCCCCATCCCGGTAATTCCCCTCTGGGATGAGCCCTTGGATGTACATTTGAATTTGTTTCCAAGCTGGGTTTTGGCCCTGGCTCTTGGGGTGAAGTTTTGGGGTCTTGTTGTAGCCTTGCCTCCAGTCCTGGTTCTGTTTCCTTTTATTCCTATCTGGGATTCCTGGATGGGCCCTGGACTGTGCTTGTCCTGGCTGGGATTGTTGCTGGGATGAGCTGCCCCTCCAGGAGGGCTTCAGCTGAGGGATGAGGGCGTTCCCTGTGCTGGGGTTATCCTTGGACCCCAGGTCTTTGGGGATCAGCCACCCTCGTGCTCCCTGGCAGCCTCCTGCTCAGCCCAAGGCTGTACCCAAATTCCTCAGGGTGCCTGGAGTGCTGCTTCCTCCCAAAGAAAGCAGATAATGGATTTGTAGGTTGCAAGGGCGGTGTTAGAGGGGGAGCTGTTAGGATTTGGAGTGGAAGCAGGGCTTGGCAAGGTGTTGGTGCTTCCCACGTGTTCCCAGGGAAAAGGAAAGTACCATAAGCTTTCAGCTCCTCGATTTCTCTTTCCATGAGCTGCCAAAAACCTTTTTGGCTCTGACCTGGCATGAAAATCAAAGCAGGGCCCCTTCTCCTTCAATCCAGGGCCTATCCTGCTTTTTTTTTCCCCCTCTTTCAAGCATGAAACCCCCAATAACGGGGTGATGTGACTCTCCCTTCTTCCCTGCCACCCATTTCTTGCTTCCCTGGAGTTCATCCCAAATTCAGACAATTATATTCCCAGGGTAAATAATTCCTCTGACAATGATTTTTTAGCTTCTGGGGCCGACTTGCTATTTTAAGTTTCTTTTTCAGCTCCAAGCTCTGCCTAAATAGACTTTCCCTTGCTGAAAATGTGCCTTCAGAGCAGGAAGGAACTTGACTTTGTGAAGATTTATGGCCCTTTTAACCTCATTATGGGACTATTTGTAACAATCAGCTTCAGTTCCACTTGAGATAGTAAAATTTCTGTAAGCCCTGATTTGCCCCAGGCTGGAAGGTATCAGCTACTGGAAAGCAATGAAACGAAGGAATTTATCCATATAAAACATTGCAAATGTGCTGTTAAAACCTGGCTCCTGTCTTGAGTTTTTAATGCAGGAGTCTAAGGATGTGGAGTTGGGAATAAAATGGAGGTGGAGAAGAAATAGAAGGAAGTGTTCATTGTTTAAAAATACCGAAACTAACAAAATAATCACCAAAAAACCCCCCCCACTTGAAGAAGTTTTAAATGAACTTTTAATATTTTCTGTCTGAAATGAAAACAAGAGTGAAAAGCTGTAGGGAAAGCAGAAGTTTTTATTGAGAAGACTTGAGAGGAGAAAAAGATGTTTTATTGAAACAAAGAACCTGAGGGAATTTTGGTACAAAGCACTTCCCACTTTTGGTCTGACACTTTTCCATCCAGCCTGGATTTATTTTAGCAGTAAATACAAACCTGGGGGTGGGGGTTTAAGGAAAGATTCCCCTCGGCAAGTGCTTCATTTTTCCCTTTCTCCTTCCTCTCTGGAGCTGCTGGTTTATCTTTAATTAAAAATAGATTGAGGGGTGCTGATAAGGGGATCCTTTCCAACCCAGGAGAGCCCGTGACACAATTCATCTCCCAGAACTTTTCTGGGACATCCAATGTCATTATCAGTGCCTTCAATTTAGAATTAAATAACTTTCCAAAGGGTGTGAAAGTGGGGAGGAGGCAGAGTTTTGGTCTGTAAACCTCAAAGGAGAAATAACTTTGCTTGGGCTGACACTGTAACAGGTGTTTTTGGTGTGTTGGTTTGGGGGGTTTTTTTTGTACTTTTAACCACTTCAGCTGTGTCTGCTTTGAAGGTCAGGGTTTCACATCAGCTTTCCATGGGAAATGGGATGATTTTCAGGCTGTGTCTGCTAGGGAGGTTCCTGATTTACTGTGGAATTATGGAGATAGCAAAAGCTCAGCCTGTTGGTGTCCATAAACTGATTTTAGTTGTTTGAAAAATCTGTTCTAGTGACCGAGGGATCTTGGGTTCCCTTTGAGGACACTCTGGATAAAAGAGTTAATGAGGAAAATCACTGAAAACAGCACCTGGATTTTTAGGGTCTCACCCTAATTCCCAGAATTTCTACACGGCTGCCTCTGGAATTGTGGCTCTGCCTCCTCAGTGCCGAGGGGTGACTCTGAGCTGCAGCTTGGGAGCAATTTGAGATCCGTGAGCAATTTCTGATGGCAAGGAGGGAAGGTGGGAAATGGGCCCAGCTGGGGTTTGTTCCCCACCTGAGCCTCGCCCTCAGGTCAGAACCAGGATGGGGACGGCAGGAGAAGAGGAGTTTGTGTGATGAGTGGGTTAATAATTGGATTTAGGGTAGCTCTGGATGGTTTTTGTACTCTGACCATCCTTCTGTGGATTCTCTCGGTGCCGTTTGAGGGGAGGGTTTGCTCCACACCCTGAGGAAGTACATCAGCATTGCTGGGGGAAAACTTTCTTTCTGTAGGGATATTTTAGAGCTTGTTTGGACAATCTGGGCTGCTTGGAGCAATAAATCCTCACCAAACACTGGTGCCAGGGAGTAGCTGATGTTACAGGATGAGCTGAAGGGGTTCCACAGCAGAGCTGTTCTCACCCCCACTCTGAGCTGCTTAAAAGTTCTTTTTCTTGCCTGGAGTGTTTTCCTCTGGATGTGGGATAGCAGCAGGTGCCTCAGCACTGCTTGCACCAGGTAATTGTGGGAATCATGGAAAACAAACTCCTAAAAACCAGCTTTGGCAGGCTGAATGTGTTAGGTGTGTCCAGCCAGGAGAGGAGAAGCTCCAGGGAGACCTTAGAGCCCCTTGTAGTGCCTGAAGGAGCTCCAGGAGAGCTGGAGAGGGACTTGGGACAAGGGCTGCAGGGACAGGACAAGGGGGAATGGCTTTAAGCTGAAGAAGGGAAGGGTTAGGCAGGATTTTGGGAAGGAATTCCTGGTTGTGAGGGCGGTGAGGCCCTGGCACAGGGTGCCCAGAGAAGCTGTGGCTGCCCCTGGATCCCGGGAAGTGTCCAAGGCCAGGTTGGACAGGGCTTGGAGCAGCCTGGGCTAGTGGAAGGTGTCCCTGCCCACGGCAAGGGGTGGAATGGGATCATCTTTAAGGTCTTTTCCATCCCAAATAATTCCAGGATTCTCCAATTCTAATCCTCTCCTCTGCAGTAGCCTGTAAGAGATAAAGGAAGGATTTATTCCCCTGTCCCCAAATCTCTCCCTTCCCTTATAAAAATGCAATCCATCCCTTATTTCCCCCCTTTGATTAATTAATTTCTGCCCTCATCCCTGACACTGCTGAGCTTCCTCCCGGGGCTGTGGCTCTGAGTCCCAGAGGGATTTGTGCAGGATGGGGCTTCCCCTGCAGCTTTGGGCTTTGACCGAGGCTCAGCCTGCAGCTCAGGGCACTGCCGTGGCAAAAGCCATTCCTGGCACGGGAATAACAAACCTTTCATCCAAGGAACCTGTCAGTGCTGGAATAAAGATGTCCCCGGGGAACAGGACCCTCAAAGCAGCTGGAGGGGGAGAAATGTGAATAAGTGGCAGAGGATTTGCAGCGTCTCAGGCTGCCTGGGATAAGCAGCTTTTGGATGAGCTGGTTTTGAAGAGCCCTCGTGATTTTTTTCTTCCCCCCCTTATCTTCCCTCTGCTTACAGGGCTCATGTGGATGCTTTTCCTGCAAAATACCCTCAGTTTTTTCTCTGTCAGGGGATGAATTTCCAGAAGGCAGCTCTTTCTGCTGCGTTTTCCTGTGAGCTCCAAGGAGGTTTTTTGTGTTCTACGGCTGCCCTCTGGTGCTCTCTAAACCCTGAGCAGGTCCCTGGGTGTCACTCAGCAGATTTTCATTGAGATTTCATAGCCTGCAGCTACCGAGGGCTTGTTTCATGTTGCTTCTCTTGTGCCATTGCTGCATTTGAAAGTATAATTTAGGACTTTAATGAACAACCCCTAATAAAGATACTGTTTTGTTATAACGGGTTTTTCCTTCCCCCTTAAAATGTGATTTCTTAAAACCACATTTGTGTTGTTCACTGAATGCTTCGCAGTTTCTGCACCCCTTTCCTTCTGATTTAACATTTCTTGTTGTCTTTTATATATATATGTATACACATATAACAATTTTGTGATGCGCTGAACTTCACACAGGAAAAAACCTCACAAGAAGTGGCCCTTTTCTTTAATTGGGCAGCAATTAAAACTCCATTCCCTTGAGTGGAACAATTATTTTTGGTCCAGAAAGCCCAGCAATCAAATTAAGGAATTTGGGAGCGCCTTGGATTCACCCTTTCAAGGTGACTGAAATAAGAGGCAAAAATGCTGTGAAATTCAAGGATTAAAAGTGAGATTTTTGTCCCCGAGTGCACATATTTACCGAACGGTGAATAAATAAAGTTTTCCAGGAGAAAAGTGGGAAAATAAACACTGCAAAGAGCTTACTCCTGCTTTTCTGAGCCCCAGACAAGAACCGAGGGTGTGGATGGAATTATTTATCACCGGAGAAAGATCTCCTTGTGCTCAGAACCCAAATCATTGCATGGGTAAAATCGAGGAGCATCCTTTGGCACCTTCAGGGGTCAGACTTGTACAAAAACTGCCTTAAAAAAGGAAAGGTCAGAGGAGTTTTGAGAGCTGTCGTTTGGGAGAGCCAGCAGGGATTTGTGCCTGCATTGAGGGGAGTCCTGCAAACCCCAGGGTGTCGGAATCCAGGTCTCAGCACAGCACTTTCCACCCTGAGAAGGTTAATTAATGAGGCCCAGGTCCTAATGACAGCAAGGGCAGAGCTACCAGCCTCTCCCAGCCCGTGCAGTTTATTGACACCGAATTCCTGCAGGAGGAGCAGGAGGGGGGGACAAGGCGCTTGTGCCTTCTGGGAATTGAGGCAAACAAAGCCCCAGTGCTCCCCCAGAGCCCTGGCCACCTTCCAGTCCCCTGGGTGGGAAAAAATATTGATTGAAACTCGCCAAAACCTCCTTTCTGGCGTTGCTTAAAGGGGTCTCAAACAGTCCTGGTTTCTAAGGTCTAAATGTTAATTTCGCGTTTCACTGTGTAAGCTGTGAATTAAATCCGCTGCACTTTAGGGAGCAGGAGTTTGATTTGCTGTGAAGCACAGGGCGTATCCCTGAAAAATCCCTACTTTTCCAAGTCTAGGAGTGGTGCACCCCTCGCCTGCAGACGGCAGCACTCGCAGGAGGGAGGGGGGAAATCAGAATCTCTAAGTAGCGGAATTATGACTCGTCACCTCCTGGAGCTTTGCTGAGCAGGAAGCAGCAGAAAATCCTTGGAGAGGGGGACTGGCAGGAGCTGGGCTTGGGGAGCAGCCCCTTCTCCCTGGATGCTGCTGAGCCTGGGAGAGCTGCAGGGAGTGAGTTTGGGTGGGAGTGGGGTGTCAGCCACTCGCTCACCCATCCTCGGCTGTCACAGCTCTCCTGATGGATCCAGGAGATCTGGAACCTGATGGATCCTGAGGAGTTTGGAGCTGCGAGCGGGGCTGTGGGGCTGCACAGCAAGCGGGTCTAGAAAGTCTCCAGGAAAAGGATTCTGCAGAAAATGGGGTCTGGGGATGCTGCTGAGCAAGGGATGCCTCAGCCCTGAGAGATTTCAAAGTGACTCAGCAGTTGCCTGCCCAGCGATCTGCTCTGTGGAGCCTGGGGTCTCCATCAGTTTAATGAGGAGGGAGGTTGTAAACTTGTAGTAGCAGCAGCTCCGTGGCGTTCTGCTCAGCAGAGCTGTGCCAGAGCCTCACTGCCGTGTGCCTGGGAATTGTTCAGGAATTGTTGTGCCTGTGCAGGCAGTGGTGGGAGGTGTTTGCCTGCCCCCGTAGCCCAAAATCCCCCCAAAAGCTGCTGCACTTGGTTGGTTTTTGGCACAGGCACTGCTGTGTTGTTCATTGCTGCCTCGTTACCCCAGCACAGTCATTTCTGCAGCAGCGAACAGGATGGGCTGGTGGGGTGTGGGTGCTTTTTGGGCGGGGGAACGTCAGTGTAGGAGGTGATATCATCAGTGATTCTGGACCTCAGAGCCTCTGCCCTTTGCCTGTTGCCTGGGAGAGGCGGTTTCAGCATGTGATAGATGGGCTGGCTATGACAACGTGACTCACGCTGGTTTCAGTTATTTTGCATTTTATGCTTTGTTTAGGGGTTTTCTTCCCTATCTGTCCTACATCACCTTCCTCTTCTGCCCTGTTATATTTGCTCCTAGCCAGTTGTGTCCTTCCCTCTAGTTCTTAGAGGCTTCCTTTTGTCTCTTTATTTTTACCCCTTCATGTCTTTCCCCCAGTTGTCTGCGCATCCTCTTTTCATCTCTATCCATTGTTCCTTGCATCCTCCATTCCCTTGGGATCACAGAAGGACTTTGAGCCCTGTCTCCTCTATTTTTTAATTAGGTAGAGCCTCCAGCCCATCTTAGCTGATCCCAGCCTCTGATTTTTCACGTAGGGTATCACGTTTAACTGGTAAAATCAGGCTTCAAGGTAGGTTGAGGAGATGTTTGGGGAGCAGCATGTGCCAAGCAATATCTAGGTGGATTTCCAAGGGCAGGTGGATGCTGGAAAGGCAGAACTAGGGCTGCTCATGCCTTTAAAAGTGCCCCAAGGCGCTGCGAGCAGGACCTGCCTGGAGTGGGTGACATCCATGTGCCCCCAGGGCACAAACACAGGCTCCTGATGCTCCTTCCCAGGGTCCCACAGCAGCAAGTGTTGGAATGACCCCAGCCTGATCCCATCTGATCAGCCCTGCAGTGCTCCAGGAGCATCAGCTGCCCATGGATCCTTGGTCACACCCTGCTTGCTGTGAGCCCTTGGATCGCAGGTGAGGAGCCAGAGCCCCTGGCTGAGCGTGCAGAGCTCCCTTTTGGCTGTGCCCTGTTTGAGTTGTTCATGAGAGCTGGAAGAAAAGGTGGTTCCTGTGCCAGAGTCTTACCTGAGATGGGAAATTTTGCATTTCTGTTTGTTGTGCTGTCTCCTGAGCCATCCTCATAAGAGGACGGGTAAAGGGATATGGGACTGTGTTGAGTTATCCCCGAGCCCTGTACCAGGTATTTTAACCTCAGTTCTCACTTGAAATGTGCACCAGAGCTTCAGAGCCCAAAGAGAAACACTGAGAGTGCCTAGAAATCAATTTTTTACTATTTTGAAATCATTTCAGAGCTCTTGTCTTGAGCTCCAACACCAAATCCAACGTGGCAGCGCCGCTTTGGCATCTCGTGGCTGCTGGCTGTGCTGGGATCAGTGGCCACCCAAAGTGACCCAGGGCACAGCTGGGTGTTCACAGCCTCCTCCCCTCTGCTGGATTCGACTTGAGCTGGGTTTTTGGAGGGGAAGAACAGGATTGTCAGCACTGTGTGCATGAAAACCCCTGTGCACGAGGCCCTGTGCAGGTGCAGGGGTGGTTTGGTGCTCCAGGTGCCCGAAGTGCAGGAATCTGCAGACTCTTCTGGATTTCTGGTTTGGGTGTACAGCTCCGTGCCCGGGGGGTTGTTGTTGTTGTTTTGGGGGGAAATTGTCAGTGCCATTTCCATGGCTTGGGAGAAAGCTGGAATGTGGGGAAGGGCTGGGCTGAGCCCTGAGCCAGCGCTGCTTCCGAGTCCTGACAGCTCAGGGCCCCTCAGCAGAGCTCCCCACGGCTGTTTGATCCCTCGGGATTTGGGGATGGCTTCAGGAGGGTCTGCACAGCCTCTGAAGGCCATGCTGGGGTGGCACCAGTCCTGTGGCACAGCTCTGAGCTGAGGCCACTGCTGGGCTGTGTTCAGAATTCATTTGGGCAGCAGCGTGGGTTGGTTTTCTTCTTTTCTGTGTATTTCTAAACAATCAGTACGAATTCCAGTCCTCCAATTAACAGAGGAAATCTAGATTATTTACAGGGAAATCAGGTTTTTGTCAGCAACCTGCCTGGGCCTTTCCTCTGTCCCTCAGTGTGACTACAAAGAAAAACTGCTTTGACATCAAGGACTAGGGCAGAGAAGAGTAATTAAAAATATTTCTGCAAGATTCCCTTGAAAATAAACTCTCATTTGCTCTCTTGCCCTGCATCTTCACCAGGAAGGTTTCCATTTTTCCTCTCGCCTCAGGAAGCACAAGTGCTGAGTGCTGTGGGGATGTACAGGCCCTGGGAGCAGACCAAGAATGTGCAGCTCTTAAAATGAAGGATTTTCACGTCAGATTTTCACCTTAGAAGGTTTTTTTACATTTAGCCCAAGCTTAAAAAGAAGTTGTTCTTGGGTGTTTGGCATCAGCTTTGCTGCAGAAGTCAGCAATCAGGCATTTAAATAATGCCCTTTCCCCCTTGCCAGCTTTTCCTGCTTAAAAAGAGTTGCTATGGGAATTCCAACCTGCTGCAGGATTAGAGTTCGACCATGAATCAAGAAACAAAGGGGACTGGATGAAAAGTCTTTTTTTTTAATCTGAATACACATCTTCAGCAATCAAAATTCCTCCCCTGATTTCCTGCTGGAGACACCAGGCTGGCTGCAGGACAAGCAGAGCTCACACAAGTGATTTTTGGTCGCCATGGAGCTGGGAATAAACAGATTTTTTCTTAGGATGCTCTCCATGATAGCACTGGGGCTTGCTGGCTCACACACAGTTCAACCCCTGCGTTATTTGCATCCCCTTGTGTTTCGATTCACCCCGTGTTTCCTTAGCTCAAGTGCTGATTTCCCTGTGGGGATGGAGCTTCCTTCCTTTTTCAGCATCAGAAATCCGCACTTGCTGCCGGCTTTTTTTATCCTGAGGAGTTAAGTGGCAGCCTCTGAGATCCCTTGGGGAGTGTTGGGATGCTGAGCTCCGGTGTTACCTGGGCAGGTGGAGGTTTGGGAAGAACAAAAGGATGAAAAAACAGTGAAATAACTGAGGTGGGAGGATTTTTTTTCCCCCTGCTGTGAGGCTGCCATTGAGCTCTGCTGTTCTGCGCAGAGCGGGACGTGACCTTGAGCTGCCCAATCTGCCTGGGTGTGATAAACCCCCCTCAGGTCTGGCTTAGAGGGTGTTACAAAGCTGAGCCACAGCTTTCAGCAGCTCCAGGAGGTGCCTGCAGGCCTCTCCCAGAGCCCAAAAATGAGCTGAACTCTTCCTGGCAATGCATCCTTCAAACTGGGACAGGCTCAGCTCATCCAGTGCAAGTCTCTGATCCAGACAGACACCAGGCCTGGCTCTGGGCTTTATCCAGAGCTTGTTGCAAAGAGGAAAAAAGAGACAGGGCGGGGAAAAAAAAAGGAGTAAAAATATGCTGGATATGTTTTCCTAAGAGAGCACTGCGGAATCGGTGCTTTCACTTCAAACCCTGCAAGGAAAGGAAGTGAATTTGATCTCTGCTCCTTGCCTAGAGCCCTTAGGTTGCTTTCTGGAGCAGCCGAGTGAGACAAAGCCAGGAAAAATAGATCCTGTTGTAGCCATTGGTCTCCCCCTGCTCCAGCTGCAAGTGCCTGCTCAGCCTCAGCAGAGGAGGTTTTCCTGCTGGAGCTGTGAAACTGAGCTGGTTTTATGGGGAGCTGCTTTAAACCTCCCGTGTTATCCATTTTCCCCCGAAATACTGAGCAGGGGCGCAAAGGGGAAAAGCAGCCCAGGAGAGGTGTGAAAATCCTGCTGCTGGGAAAGTCCCTGTTTGCTCGGAGCCCGCGTGGTGCTGGCTGGGATTTCCTGTTTGGAGCAGGGAGAGAGCTCTGGGGTGATCTCTGTTGCCAGATAAAGGTCACTGGTGAGGATGAGGCAGCGCAGCCAAGGAGCTCTGCAGGAATCAGGGGGAGCGCACAGGCTGCTGCTTCCGAGGTGGGGAGCGCTGAGCACATCTGTGTGGAGCAGAATGTGTCCCCCTGAGAGGATCCCGGGATTCTTGGGGATTCAGGAGCCTTTGAATCCCATCTCGTTCCAGGGGCAGGGACACTTCCAGAGCCCAGGTTGCTCCAAGGCCTGTCCGACCTGGCTCCTTCTGTAGAGCATCCACGGAGCGCCTTTGGCTGGGATGGGGATTTTAACAGCTCTCATTTCCCAAATAGCTCCTGTCAGAGAGGGAGCTCTTGGATTCTCCCTGAATACAGAGATGTAAAGATTGCACAGAGCTGCTTCTGGGAGCTCCCACACGTGAGATGAGATCCTGAGCTCAAGGATAATTCCAGCTCTTGTCCGCTCCACACACCACAGGTTTCTCTGCCTAATCAGGGATTTTTCCATCCCTCTGCAATGTAGATCCACTCGTAGCACTTTCCTTGTACCAGGAAGTCCTTTCTGAGCCGTGGTACCTCCGTGTGTCCTTTCCTGTGAGCATTCCCGTAGCTGGCTGTCCTGCAGCACATTTTCCCGGGGCCAGGCTCCGTGGAATCCCTGCCAGCTCTAATCTGCAGCTCAAGTGGCTTGGCACCCAATTCCCACAAAGCCCCTTGGCATCCTACACCTCCGTACACATCCCAGATACTCATATTTATCTTTCCCCGATTAAGGCTCGCCTGTTGGGGAGTTGCTGCAGATGTTTCTTTATTTAAACCGTGCTGGATGAAGGGAAGGAAGGAGAGAGAGCCCCTTGAGGAGGAAGGAGATGTTTCACAGCATCCTTTACTCTGCAGCAGCTCCAATGCCAGGAAAACGTGTCCATTGCTCATAATTCTTGTTGTCTCATTTGTTCTTCCCTCCTACTCTGCCCTCCAAAAAAAGAAAAAAAACCCAAACAGGAATTCCCTGCTTCCTTCCTTCCTAATTAAATCTCCCTGCCTATAACCAAGGAGGTCTATCCATGTGGTCAAATGATGGTTGGATGGGCTCAGCAGGAAATTTGGTAGGAAAATCCAGCTCCAGCAGCTTAGCAGGGTTTATTTTTAGGGCCTGTGCGCTCGTTGAACTCCGGGATGCAAAGTGCCAGACTCCCATTGTTGTCAGATGGCTCCTGTCCCACCAGGCTGGGTCAAACCTGTGACTCACAGGAGAGGGGGAATGGCTTTGGCAGTGCGCTGGGATTTTTTTCCCTCCTCTCCAGTGTAAGATGCTGACGATAAAACCTCCAGTTTAGGACAATAAAACCTGTTTGCAGAACAAGTTCCCAGCTTTTTCTGATTTAAAAAGTCCTGTTTGTTATCAAAACCTCGTTGTGCTCTTTGGAAAGCACCTGAGGTTTTGGGGCTGGGGGCTCCTGCAGATGTTGGGGCTGCTCTTTTCAGGGCTGGCCAGGTGTGAGCCAAGCCCTGAATGGAAACAACGGGGCTGTGTGAGCTCAGCCCTGTTCCCTGGCCAGAAATCCCTGGATTTATGAAGCCTGGAGCTGTGCTGAGGCAGGATCAGGTTCAGGTGTGAGCTGCTGGGCCCCTGGCCAGCTTGGCAAGGGCAGCTGACCCCTGTGGAAGATTCAGGTTCGTGAGTTATTTGGGGAAATTTATGATCTAATTCTGACACACAGGCTCCCTCCTCTCCCTCAGCCTTCCTCCTTCCAAATCATGGAGTTGTTTAGGTTGGAAAAGACATCTGAGCTCGAGTCCAGCCGTTAACCCAGCACTGCCAAGAGCACGACCATAAACCATGTCCCCAAATCCTCACCCTCCTTTGTCAGACAAGCTACTCCTTCTAGAATTCCCTGAATTACTTCCTGGAGATGCACATGGAATTATCCTGGACTCCTTCCTGCTTCCCTTTCTGCCCTTTTGGCTCTTCAATCACTGTGTGCAGTTGGAGACTGGCTGGGATACAGCAAGGATGTGCTTCCAGGCCATCGTCCATTGGGGTGGGAAAACCCTACGGCATTTCTGGTGAAGTTTTGGTAGCAGACAAATCCATGCATGATTTAAAATCCCTAAATAGCCAAAATGCCCAGTCCTGCACTTTTGACATCAGCCCCAGTCTGGCTCAAGGCCATGGCAAGTCAAGGACTTCCTGGGAATTCAGGCACTTATTCTCACGGCTGGACAAGGGTTATCCTTGTTATTTTTTTTCCCCTCTTTGCCTTGTGACTGGTCCCACAATCTGTCCTGCTTTGTCTAACAGGAATCCAGAGATAACCGCCTCTCCTCAGCTGCTGGCTCCCAAGAACTAAAGGATGTTTTTAGCAGTGTTTTTCATTTCTCTCCCAAGGACAGGGTGCTCTATTAGCAGAAAGAACTCTGCTGTTGTGAGGGCTGGAGTGCAAACCCAAACAGGTTCAGATAATGAAATAAAAATGGGAGTGAGAGGTGAAATCATGTGGCAATCACCCTTTAATTCTGATTTAAACCACAGGTCTGTGAGGATGAGGTGGCTTTGAAGGGCTGCTGGTGTCAGCCAGGGAGTTTCGATGTTCAGGAGTTGTATTTAAGGCTTCACACGGAAATAAAAATCCACCTTCAGCACATCCCTACTGTTTGTTCTGGAGAGGGGCTCTGTGAGGCTGCAAAGTTGGCTTCAAAGTTCCCATTGTCCTCCCTCCATGGACACCTCCTCTGTGCCAGCACAGGGATGGATGAGATAAAGCTATTCCCAGGATCCTGGTTAAAAGATGAAGGATAAAAATAAACCTCATTTTGGGGGAGGTGGTGGAAATTAGAGTTTTATTTAATTTGAATTTATATTGCAGAGATGAGAAGGACAATGTGCCCTCCCAAGCAGGTGCTGCACAGCTCAGGGCAATGGGGGAGCCAGAGGGGGATGTGGGGAGGAGAAAGGGAGGCGGCCTCCCAGAGCAGTGTCATTGTCCTGCCCCCCTCAGAAAAGAGAGGGACAAATGTCCCGTGAGCACAGGATTTAGAGAGTCCCAGTGAACCACCAGGAGTTGTGTTTAAAGGGGGAATTGGAGGACAGATATTTGGGAAGGGGTGGCTGTGGCAGGACGGTGTTTTACAGGCATCGCCCCATCCTCGGTCCTACCTGTGATCCCTCGTCCCTCTCCTAGTTTGGAATAATGAGGAAATAGATGGGGAAAGACAGGAATCTGAATTGCCAAAAAAGCCACTTTTATGCCTAAACCATGACAAATTTCCCCAATATTCCCCTTTCTCTTGGATTGGGGTGGTTCCATCCTCCATGTCATCTCTCCCAAGTGGGAATGGGGCTGGAAAACGCCAAATTATTCTCCTGAGTAACCCTGAGGGAAGAAGCTTTTTAAAAGATATTTGCAATGCAGAATCTGAGGGTGAATGCAGGAATTTCAGTGGGATCCTTTGGCCCCCTGTCTGTGGCCTCCAGCTGTCCCTGTGCCAGGGGGAAAGCAGCAACCCTAAGCCAGAAAGAGAAAATTCCTCCTCCAGGTATTCCAGGATGTGATTGTTGGACTTAGCACTGAAACTTGCCCTTTAATAAATCTGAACCTTTTTTCTGCCCAAACCTGAAAATGAAGCAAGGTCTCAAATCCCTTCCTGGGCCTGTCAGGTAGTTCCTGGCCTGGCTTAATCCTGGTTTTAAGAGGACTTTTTGCCCATGTGCTGGAAGTTTGGGTTCTGATGGCTCTGCAGCTGCGTGAGCAAATCTCAGCTCTGCTGTGACCTCGAGCTTTTAGTGGTGCTGATCATGTTAAAAATAACAAAATATTCTCTGGAGCTGCACAGTCACCACCTGCCCTCACAGGATCATGGCCTGGGCTTGCCCCAGGCCTTATTTTGGTGGTTTTTCTTTAGTCCAGGCTTTCAGTGTGCAATGGGCAGCCACAGAGCACCTGGAATTTATGATGTTGATGATGCCATGATGGCACTACTCAAACAGGATCATTTTTTGCTTTGTGTGACCTATGTAAAATTTGTAAATTATTTCCTCATCTGTGCAGCCGGAGACCTGAGACACCTCTTTTACAGCACTTTCCTCAGCTCCCTAAAGCAGCTAATATTGATTTAGGACATAAAATAACACCTCCCCTGGGGATCAGCTGCTAATTCAGTGTCGTCCGCGAGGTTCTCAGACTCCTTGAGTAAGATTTCAACCCTCCCTGGTGCTGAGAGGGCTTTTATTCCACCTCACTTCCAGGGATAACACACATGAGGCCAGCTCTGGAAGCAGCACAGCCCTTCCAGTGGTCAAAAACTATTTTTAAGGTTAATTTTTTTCCATTAGCAAAGTGTCATCCTGTGCAGGAAAGATGGGAACTTGGGGAAATATAAATTAAAATAGGTTCAGTGCAGCTGCTTTGGTTTTTTCTGGGTGTTGTGGTCTGGGAAGTGATCTAGGGAATGAGTCCCAAGAAAGTCCTCCATGACTGCAGAGGTGGTTTGGGTTAATGGTGGAAGAAATGGGGGGATTTGTACAAACCAAGGAAAAGGAATGAGCAGTTTCCATGCTGAGGGTTTCCAGGAAAGTCTCCATGTGTGCTGGATGTACTCAAGACTTGAGAGGGCTACAGAGAAAGTGAAATTTAAATATTATTGCAGCTAATATTGGGTATTTATGTAAGTCAGGGTAAATGAGCACACTCACACGTTCTGTTTTTCCGGAAAAAACTTTCCTTTTTCATTATCCACACACATCCACAGAGATACAGAAAAGAGCAAACAGTGCAAAACATGGGCGTTGTCACTTCTATACAATATTTACATTGCTCAAATCCCTCAGGCAGGGAAAAGCCAGCCCAGGGTTTTCTTAGGAAAAACTGGACAGTTTTCTTGGAAAACATATGCCAAGTGATCCCAAAAAGAAACCTCCCCACTCCTTGCTTGTCCCAGCGGTTCAGGGGTGTGAGTGTCCTGGTGTTTTGCATGGAAATTAAATTTAAGAATTAAAATCAAGACCGGCCAGCAGTGTTAAACGTTAGTTTTAAGTGAAGTGATGTTTTCCAGAGGAAAAAAACCAGGAATAGCTCCATGTTTTGCTGTGAAATGTGCAGGTTTTATAGGGCTTAAAATCACTGTCTTAAACCATGGAATGGTTTGGGTTGGAATTGGCCTTAAAGACCATGGGCAGGGGCACCTCCCACTATCCCAGGTTGCTCCAAGCCCCATCCAACCTGGCCTTGGACCCTTCCAGGGATTTCACATCACACAGAACGAGCCTTTAATCATACCCAGATCCTGACAGAACAAATGGGAAAGGGAGGAGATTCCCATGGCTGCAATCCGTGCCCAGGGAAAAGCATCTTTGACCACTCAAAGACATTTTGGGTAGCTCTTCCTCACTTGCTTGAACCTCCCACAAACTGAATTTTCTCCAAGTGGCATCTCCATGGCACAGAATTCCAGGGAGATACAGGTTATATACAAATATCGTAACAGGATGAGAGGGAATGGCCTCAAGTTGTGCCAGGGGAGGTTTAGATTGGATATTAGGAAAATTCTTCCACAGAAAGGGCTGTCAAGTGTTGAAACAGGGAAATGGTGGAGTGGCCACCCCTGGAAGAGTTCAGAAAACGTGTGGATGTGGCACCTGGGGACATGGGTTTGTGGTGAACGTGGTGGGACTGGGTTCATGGTTGGACTTGATGATCTTGGAGGTCTTTCCAACTTTAATTCCACGATTCTAGGGGTGATTTATGGTCCTTGGAGTGTCAGAGGGTGAGTGCACAGCTCAGACCCAGCCTGGCCTCTGGGGTCAGCCTGGGGTCAGCATTCAGAAACAAAAATTCCAGCTTTCCTGGAATTACAGGGGAAGCAAGGCTTGGGCTGCTAATCCGTGGAGAACAGCTCTGCCTCTTTCTCCAGTTAATGCCGAGCACCAAAACCTGCTTAGCGAAGTGAGGGCTGCTTTGTTCCTGTCCCTAAATCCTGCCCCAAGACTTGGGCACAGCAAAGCTTTGGGGTTACCCCGTGCTGAGGGCTCCTTGTGTCCAGCAGGTCACACCAAAGGACACTTTCACAGGAGCCACTGCTGCCCCTGAGGGGACGATTTCCTGCCTGTGGACAGCAAATCTTCCCACTGGGGATGGCAGGGGGGAGCTCTGTGGGGACGCTGGCTTTTGGGGAGGTTGTTGGAAGTGCTGTGTCTCTGTCACATGGGAATTCCTCCTGGCTCATCCGTGTGTTTTTGCTGGGCAGGGAGCAGAGCCTCCCTCCCTCATCCACGCAGAACTTCAGGGAGAACCAAGAAAAGCCTTCCCTGGGATAGTTTTAGAGGGATTTCAAGGCTGCATCCACGCAGGGAGCAGGGGTAGGAGGAGCAGAGGCTGGCTGGCTGATGTGTACGTGCAGCACAGGAAGCTTCCATCCCTCTGGCTCATCCAAGAGCTAATCCATGGCTTTTATACATGACTTGTGCTGCCTCTTTACCCTTGTGTTTCGTAGATGTGACTCTGGGTAGTTTGCACCGATTGTGCAAAGCTGGTGGAGATTTACACAAGATTTACCCAAGATTTACACCTTACAACCTTTCACCCATCGTAGGGCCCTTGGTGGCACTGAGAGGCGCTTCCCTGGAACCGTGGAACAAGGCCCTGCTTGCCCCTGTGGTGACAGCCTAGATTGGCACAGAATCTCACCAGGTGTGGGCACCCCAGGGTGGGTTTGGGCTGGGCAGAGGGCTCAGGAGCCTTTTGGAGCTGCAGCTTTTCCAGCTGGGCGATGGATTGCAAAGCTGGTGAACGAATGGTGTGGGTGAGGACTAGGGAATGGGAACAGGGAGCTGGCTGGGAGCAAGGAAATCCATGGTTAATGTTTGTGTAGGATCTCTGGGTCCTGTCTCAGCCTCAGCTAAAAGCAGTGACTTTTAATTAATTTGATTTTGTTTTTAAGCTTGAAGTTGTGGCGTTGTCTTTGCTGACAGCAGCCATTTGTGGTGGGGGGAGGAACACTCAGCTGCCCCTCAGCCAGAAAAACTGGGAATCCACTTTCCTGCCGCCCTCTCCTCCCAGCTTGGCTTTGCTGACATCTGAAAAATGACTTTTCCTCTCTCTGAATGCATAATTGGTTATTTATCCACAAGCCATGGAGTGTGTACTCAGTGTACCTGACCTAGAAAAAACCAGATTAGTCAAGACCTGTCCCGGGCAGATGTGAGTGTCAGTCATCATGTGATCTCCATAGAATTTATGAGGTCTTAAATTACAAAATAATGGATCTTTTCAGTTGGCATTTTGGCACGGGATGATAGGATTACATTTTATGTGAGAATATCCACCACAGCTCTTGCCCCATAAAAGTGCAAACAGAAATTTGTAAGCGTTGGCACTGGTTTGGCTCCCAAAAAGACACCCATTATGCTGGGATTACAGGCAGGCCATGGATGTGGAACCTGGAGCTTGTCCAGTCCCAGGCAGTTCTTTCCCTCCTCTCTTTTAACATTTCCTTCAGAAGCCCAGACAGTGGTTTCTAGCCGGGGTTTTTCTTTCTTCCCTTGGATTTAACCAGAGGAAGGCCTGTGGAGCACACCCAGAGCAGAAGGTGTCTCAGGGCTCTGGAAATGAGAGATTCTGCAGCCACCAGGCATGAGAACAACCCTGTCCCACAAAGCTCCCAAACCCCACAAACTCTGGGATCTCTTCTTGCTTTGCAAGTGGAAAGCAGCAGCTTTAAAATAAGATTTCCAAGCTGGCACTTGGATGTTGCCCGCTGAGAGCAAGCTGAGTGTAAACAGGTTTCTCATCTCTGTAAATCTGCATTAATCAGGGCTTTGCCTCAGAGAAGAGCAGGTTTTTATGTTCCAAATATTTTTCTTGCAAATAGGAAGATGTGTTTTTAGGGTGGGATTCTTGTGGCTGTCCCGTGCACGGCCAGGAGTTGGACTTCCATGATCCTTGTGGGTCACTTCCAGCTCGGGATATTCTGTGGTCCTAAACGCGCCCTCAGTCTTTTACTGGATCCTTCTCACTCTCATTCCTTCTCTCTCCCACCTCTAGAAATGGAGCTTCTTAGTGAACTCTTCCTGCTCCTATTCCTTCTCTCTCTCACCCCTAAAAATGCAGCTTGTGTCTCATTAAGTCCAATTTTAACAACCAGTTCCTGGCAGGGTGTTGGGATAGGGTGCCCCATTCCTCACAGAGTTTGGGGTGTGTCAGAGCTGTTGATGGTTCCCCAACCCTCCTCTTTGCCGTGGGGTGAAGGATTTGCTCCATAGGGAGAACTCTGCCTGTGGGGAAGCCTGGCAGGTCCCTCACTTTGCCTTTTGATCTGAAGTTACGGGAACGACTGCTCCGAAACACACCCATTTCATGGCAAGGGATGAGAGGGGCTCATCAGCCAGAGGAATGTGGGTTTTAAAAATCCCTCTGAAGAGTTTGGGTCCAGCAGGAAAGGGGCACAGGTGGGAAAAGGGACAGGGCACTGCCTGATACCATCTCTGGATTAAACGGCAAATATCTCTCCTTCCGAAAGCCCAGCTCATCCCTTGGGCTGGAGGGAAAACTCTCCCAGCTGCTGACAAATTCCCTGTCACTTGTCCTGCCACATCGACCTCATTCCACCAACTTTTTCCAATGATCTCTCCTTGTTTTCACATTTTTCTGCTCCGAAGTGCAGTTGTCTGAGGGTTTAATCTCCAGAAGAGCCTCCCAAGGCCGGTCCTGTGTGCAAGTTTCCAGTAAATATTGCTGTACCTCAGAGCTGAAACGGAATATTTTGGCTGCTCTCGTGCTCTCTGTGTATAATGGGTTGATCAGATGCTTTTTTTCCAATAAGTGACGTTTTAGGGCTGAAATAGAATAATTTCTGGGGTCTCCCAGCCTTGGTAAGCCACTGACTTCTTTATTCAAAGTGAATGCAGTGCTCAATAAATATTCCCTTGGAAGCATTTACATTTTACAGCTGAATTCTTCTCACACTTAAACCTCTCTTGCCTTAAATGATCACATTTGAGGTGTTGCTCTCGTATATGAGGCTTCATCAGAGAGACTTAAAATAGAGTTGAGTGGAAAACACCTGTTCAATTAATGATTTGTCTCTTTTTTTGGCAATACAGTCCTAGAAGTAGCTTTACCGTGGAAATGTAGATTGCTGAGCTAACAACTTGCAACTTCATGTATTTTTTCAAATTAAATTGTTCTCCTCATTTCTGTGTCTTACACTTAACAATGAACCAGCCTGGGAAGGGCTGTAGAGCTTCAAACACGAGCCAGGAGCTGGAGAAAGGAACCAGGTGGTAAAATGCAACACACACAAATAATTAATTTTCCGTATATTTCTGTAATCTATGAAAGGAAAGGTAATAAATTAATTGGAAAGCAAGACAATATTGCTGTAACCAGCTAAGAAAAGAGTGCAGCAAATTGGTTTTTGACTTACTTTGTGAGGCCCTAAAAACCCATTAAGCAATCACAGATCATCCCTTAATTGGGTGCTCTGACACCGCTTGTCCATATTTCAGTGGGATCAGCACTCCTGGGCCTTCAGCTGCCTCAGTTCCACACGGGAGCTTTGCCCTTGGAAGAACTTGGGGGTTTCAGGCCCTTCTCCAGCTGACTTTACAGTCCAGCCCTTCCCAGAAATTGTCATATAATCCCCTGGGATATAAAAGCCCAGGTGCGACAGATCATTAATGAGCTCTTTACTCCTCCCCAGACGTGGCATTAAAAATAATCAAATAAATTAAATGACAGCTTGATCTGATAAAAATGAAACTTCAGATTTCAAAACTGTAGTATTAATTATCTTTTTTTCTTATTATCTTTGCTGTCACCAAACAACTCTTTTGCCTAATTACTAAACAATTATTTACACTTCAAACCTCTCCAGTCTCTAGGAAAACCAGGCTCTACACTCTGGCAGCGGAGTAAGGAAAAGCCACAAGCTTTTATTATGCCTTTGTAAGCAAACATACATATTGTGGGAAGTTACTGAGTTAACATATGAGGATGAGGATGCATCTCCAGAAGGCAGGAAATATTGGCAGGAATCTCTAAGAAAATGAAATTTTCTATTTCCCAACTGGTCCCATGTCAACTGCTGAGGGGGGAAAAATGCCAAATGTTGGCATCTTCTGGTTAAAGAAGCTGTTCTGTTCCCTCCTGAGTTGATGCATGTGTTGTTGCCTATCCATAATCTCCAAAGGGAGATCCATTGGGATTTCTGTATTTTGTGTTCTCCTGTGGAATATGATGGGACCATCCCAGTGTGAGGATCCGTCATCCCCCAGCAGCTTTTCTTCATTAACCCCACGCGTGAACCCACATTTTCTGGAACAGCTCTTTGCCACGTGGTGTCAATCAGGAGTTAATGGGGGGATAACTCCCTGTGTAAACATCTCCCTAGAAATGGGATTCAGATGTGGGATCTCCTCCGTTGGTGATGGCCTGGTCACTGATCTCATCCTGCGGCGCCGGCAGCGCCGTCTTTGTGAGCGGCATCTCCGTCTTGAAAAGGGAATCCATTTTGATCTGGGTTTTGATGTTGAAGGACTTCTGGAAGGACTCGGAGGTGAAGTAGTAGATGAAGGGGTCAAAGCAGCAGTTGAGGGTGGCGATGCACAACGTGATGGGATACATGGTCCTGGCAAACCTCTCCAGGGAGCAGTTGGCGATGGCCTGGGAGCGCACGAGCGCGTACAGGAACAGGATGGAGTTGTAGGGGACAAAGCACACCACGAATATGGCCACGTGCACGATGATCATCTTCAGCACTTTCTCCTTGTTCGTCCCAATCTGGGACAGGGTGGCCGGCTTCCGTAAAGTCCGGAGGACCAGCGAGGAGCACGTGAGGTTGAGCAGCAGAGGGATGATGAATCCCACCACCTCAATAAATATGGTGATCTTGGACAGGTAGGTTTTCCAGATCCTTTTGGAGAACCCCTCGAAACAGGTGGTGCTGCTGTTGGAAACGTTGGTCGTGGAGAACAGCGAGGCCGAAATTCCGCCGCTGAGGACCAGGATCCAAACACCGGCGCAGACGATGGCGGAATTCCTCCTGGTGCGGATGGTGCGGGAGCGGAAGGGATACACGATGGCCAGGAAGCGATCCACGCTGATGCAGGTGAGGAACAGCATGCTCCCGTAGATGTTGGTGAGGAACGCCGTGCCCGAGATCTTGCACAGGCTGTCCCCGAAGGGCCAGTGCCTGTTGAAGTTGTAAAAGATCTTAAAGGGCAGAGTGAACACAAAAAGCAAGTCTGAAACCGCCAGGTTGGTCATGAAAATGGCCGTCTCGCTGCGCATCTTCATCCGGAAGAGGAAAACGAAGAGGGAGGCGCAGTTTGTGATCAAGCCAAGGATGAAGACCACGCTGTACACGGCTCCGTACAGGTTGTACTTGAAGGAATCATCTGTCAGGCAGGTATGGTTGTTGCTGTGGTTTCCCATGCCAAGTCTGGGATGGGCTTCCAAAGGCCTTCAAAGTCTACTTCAGTGACATCCATAAAATAAGGCAGGGAGCTCGTCCCTTCCCGAAGGAACACATTCCAGGGAGGTGGCCGGACTCCTTCCTACCGCATCTCCCTCATGGATCCTTTCATCCTGAAGGAGAGAGAGAGAACTGCCATCAGTCCTGAACCTGTCACCCAAAGCAGCTGTGCAAGAGAAATTCCCAAATTAATGGATGTGCAAACAAGTTCAGGAATAAGTTTCCAAGCGAGTCTTTACGAGTTCCACTGTTACTGGGATTTTTCACAGTTGAAGACAATTTACTGGATTTGGCCTTTCCTTTCCTTCCATCACTCCCTCATTGTCCTGTCTGAAGAAAAGTGATTGCTCTGAGCAACCTGGTCTGTGGGAGGTGTCCCTGTCCATGGCAGGGGGTGGAACAAAAAGGGCTTTAAGGTCCCTTCCAACCCAAACCATTCTATTTGTTCCATTCTGGAACTGTTCTACTTCCAACTTTCCCCTTGGAAAGGTTCTAGCTTAAAAACTGAGATGGAATTGGCCCAGTGTGTTTGGAAAGAAATTTAATAAAATGAAACTTCTGAAATATCCCCCTAAACCTGTAGCAGGAGGAGAAAAGCTGAAAGCTTTAGTGTTTGCTTTAAACTGTGCACAAAGGAAAGTTCTATGGGGTTTCAACCCTTTTTGATGCAACAGTATTTTTAAAAAACCCAGAATCTATGATAACAAAGAGCTTTTTTTCTAACTGGAATTAGGAGCATCCTTACACAGGTTTTCCAAGGTGGAAAACTGTTGTACCTCAGAAATGTTTATCAAAAACTCTCCCCAAAGCCACGTTTGCTTTTTTTCCCTTTAAAAATGTCTGCAAATATGGTATTACTTCCAAGAGGAATTTTTTTGCAAGTGTAAAACCTTCCCAAGAAAGATTCCTCTAAGCTGTACCAACAGCTGCTTTTCATTCCTGATCTTTGTCGAGGTTTGGAATGTGAAATTTGGGAAATCTCATGGACTACACTCTTACAAGACTTTGTCCCAACTCAACAAGTTTTGGAGACATGTGGAGTTGAAGTGAGCATGTTTTTCCTTGGACACTGGTGCTTCCTGAACTGCCTGGATCATCTCTCCTGGCTATTTTAAGTATTTTTAGTGCCTGTGAGGATATTCCTTTGGAAAGTCTCCTTGCGGGAGCGAGGAAGGTTTATGAGCTGGATCGTGGGCTCAGCTCTTCTTGGAAATGTGGAGCAAAGTTGGGTCATGAAGAGAAAGACCTTTTCCTTATAAACTCCAGCCAACCAAACACAAACCAGTTTGGAATCTCCTTGTAATCTAAGAAATTTGGGAGCTATGACTGGGAGGAATTTGGAGGCGAAACCCTTGTGAAGAGTGGGATCCTTTCCAGAGTGCTCCCCTGACAGAGGAGTTTCAGCTCCAAAACTGTCACTGAGTTGTGTTAAAGGTTGTAGTGGCAACATATAAACAAATAAAATGGAGAAGAAAGCATGGATTTGGGACAATTTGGGATGCAAACGATCAAAATCAGATGTTTTCCATATGTTTTCCTCCTGGGAAAGCTCGGGCTGACCATCGTTCTCTCACGCAAGCTGTCAGTCAGCTGGCAAAATGGCAAGTGTTGGGAAAGCTGGAATAGCCACGGCTTTGTCGAGTGGAAGGGAAAGTTCCTTACCTGGGAATGCCTGAAGAACCACAGGCTTCCCAAAAACTGGTGCTGTGACCCTCGGAGCAGGCAGCACCTCGCCTTTGCACCTGGCAAAGCAGCAGGAAAGGAGGATGCCCACATCTCCCGTCACAAAGGACTTCAAATGATTTCAACCTTTGGACATCCTAAAAGAGGATTTGGAACTTGGAGGTCTCTCCTGGGGAAGTTCTAAATTCATGGTTAAATGAATTTTATTGGGAAAGAAGCTGAAAAAAGAAATATCAAAAATTTAAATTTATGAGAAGGGCAGGAGTAAAATCTCGGACGTGGGATTGAACTCACTTTCTTTGGATCTGTGGTGGTGTAAATAAGGAAAGGTCTTGCCTGAAAGTTGCAATGCCTTTAAGCAAGAGCTGAGTTGGATTGGAAAGCTCACCTGAGCTCCAACAGGAATAGCTGAGCCTTGGCTTAACCCTCAGCCTAAAGCATTAAATCCTTGGCTTGGAGCTCCCTCCCAGTGCAGACAGTCCCTGTTATCTCCATCAGGAGAGTTTGTGTTTGTGCTGGAATGTGACTCCCACGTGTGCCACACTCTCCTGGTCCAGGCTTCACTCAGGGTCCTACTGGGGAGGTCTCAGAGGGATTGGGTGTCCTTTGAAACCTCACACAGCCTGGGAGCCCGATGGAAACCCCATTTTCCAGCCTGGCCTGGATTTTGGCCATTCCTCAAGACCCAGGGTCGGAAGGTGCCTTTGGAACTCCCACCTTTGCTCCTGACCTAGTGCTCGTTGCCAGCAGCCTCACCCAGATACTCCTCACTCAGGAAAAAAGATGCTCCATCACCTGATTCTTTTCTCCCTGCTCTGCTCCAGACGGCCCCAAGGTCAAATCCCGTTTTTTCCAGTGTCTAATCTCTGGGAATTGCCTGCCAGCAATTGTCTAGTTAACTTATGGGCTTTAAAATACGGCCTGGCTTGTTTACCTATGGAACCCTGAGGTGTTTAAACAAGCTGACAAGTGGCTTTGAAACCCAGCCATGTGCTTTAAATTCTGTAGGATGAGTCCACAGATCGAGTTTTCCGAGTGTAAAATTCCCTTTCCTTCCTTTCCACTACGGATCAAAGCAGTGGGATGCTCTTCGTGGGCACCACGGTCACCACTGCTGTTGCTTTGCTGGGAAAAAGTAAAGCAATATATTTTAAAAAGTTAAGTAACTACAGGATGACAAAGGAATTTTCTTTATATTTCAGGCAGGGCAAAGCTTTAAATCCTATATTTAAACCGGGGGCCAGCCCAGGAGGGGAGGAATGTAACAGAATAAGCCCCCTGTTTCGTGTGATAAAATTCAGAATATTCTCTCTCCTAGCAGGGATGGTACAAGCAAACCTCCAGCAACCAACCCTCACATAACCCTGTTATCCAGAGGGAAGTTCAGCAGAGGATTTACTCTTTTGTTGCAGAAATATCCCATCCTCCATGGACTGAAAAGAGAGGAAAGCTTGGTGTTACTTCCTATGGTGCCTGAGCATCCTGTTTACAATTCTTGTATTTCCTCCTCCCGGCACCCCAAGACATCTCCAAAGTGCCAGACTGCAGCTCCATCCAGAGCAACTGTTTGTTAGAACAGGAATTACTGCAGGGAAAAAACCAAATTCAAAACCAGCCCCTGCCACTGCATTATCCCATTCTTCCTGCTCCACTCTGATCCCGTTCTCCACACGTGCAGAGGTCAGAAAAACCAGCGTGGAGTTCGGGGCTGGCGTTTTTGGCATCGTCACATTTTCTTCTGGTCGTGTGAGATGTCAGGTGAGCGGCACTTTATCAGTCTGGACGTGAAGGACATCCTGTGTGTTCATTTAAACCCCTGAACGCTGGGTTTGGGAGGTCTGGCACAGCCCTGATGGGAAAACCTCCCAGAGCTGCAGGATCTGTGCTGGATTATCACGGTGTGTGCTCAGGTTATCTCTTAAATCTTGAGAAACAAAGGTTTGTAGGTGGAGAAGCCAAAGGCTGCAGGACAGTGGGGTTTGGGGAGCTTTCTTGGGGTTTTGTCCCAGGTTATGGCACCACTCATTGTGTTTTCATAGGGTCTCAGCCCCTGACCCTGGACGTAAATGGGAATTTTGCTGGAGCACAGCAAGAGCTTTATTTCTGCCTTCTCCTGACAAGAACCCCATTCACTGCAGGGTTTGCAGCTCCTCACTCCTCATCCCATTGCTACAATGCCCGTGGGATGTGTAACTTACTCCCACCACAGAGCCCAGGGTCACAGCTTTACAACAAACTCAGCTCTGCGACTTCTTGGGGTTTATTTCCTTCCTTCGTTCCACTTTAATTAGGCAGAAGGCTCAAAAAAGGGGTTTTTTGGGGGGAACATGTTCGGGTTTCGGCAGATTTTTGCAGAGATGATAATTCTGTGTAAGGCTGTAGGGCTTGGGTTGCTCCAGACTGGTGTCCATAGATAAAATGAGATTAAACTGCAATTGTCTGAACAGATAAAATCAGAACTATTATATAAAAAACCCACCTTTTTCTACCTGAAAAACAAAACATCTCAGTTCCTGCAATGGAATTTCCACTTATTTCTACTTTCTTTTTTTCAATAAAAGTTGGTTTTGGCCAAACACACTCTTGAGAGTGTGACCTGGCAGCGGTTTTAAGGACAAACCTCCAGTTTGGGGCAATCTGGTGGCTGATTTTTGCCTGTCAGAGGCTGCCAGGGCAGGAGCTGGGGCTGCACAGCGACGCTGCCTCTGTTCTCCCAGTGCCAGCAGTGTGGCCTTATGGAAAGCTAGACCAGCTGGAGCAGGTGATGCTGGATCTGGCTTCTCCAGAGAAAGGTGGAGGGATGGGAAATATCTTGGGACAGCAATTTTGGGGTTGGCTCAGCTCGCTGAGCGCCTGTGAGCGCTCCATCCTCCCCGGGGCTGCTCGCAGATTCCCGGTAACCTTCTCCTGTTTTCTTCCCCGGTGCGGTCGGAGCAGGGAAAGGCTGGGATTAGAGGGTGAGAAGCGGAGCAGCTGCCTGTAAACAAAGCTCTATTGACGATCCGAAGCGCTGGAAAGGAGAAATGCTTTAATCTCTTTCATTTCCTAATCCTAAGTGATGTATCGGAGAACAGTAGGAAAGGAGCAGACAGAAGTGGGACTTTGAAGTCCACGGAGGTTTGTGGAGCTTCAAAGGGCCATTCTTGCCTGGTTTATCGGAGTGAATGCCCGGCCGGTATGCCGGGGAAAGGGGACGTTCGCGGGTGATTAGCATAAAAGCCAGGGCAGGAAGGCTCTTATTCATGGCTTTGACACTTATTGTGCCCAGTGTCACCCGGCCTGACACTGCCCAGCCCTTGCTGCGGGGGCGACAAAGTCTCCTGTACCTGCTGGGAAGGTGAGGTTGGGAGTAACTCGCTTCAGTCGGGTTTTAGCAGCTGCTTTCCAATCCTCTGTGAGAGAAAAACCCCGAACATGGGACCGCTCGGGGAGGCATCGCCTCTCCTCGAGCCAGGAGTGAGCGCAGGGATGCGCCGGGATGAGGTGGGAGCTCCCGGCCGCTCCTGTCCCCTGCTCTGAGCTGGCTTTGGTTCCTGGGGACCCTCACACCCCCTCCAAGGTCAACAGCTCCTTTCTGTCGTGCACGATCTGCAGCAGGACCCCAATTTAATTCTTCTCCAGGATGGAGCAGGGAAGGAAACCTGAGCCTCTCAGCCCGAACCCTAAAGGCGCTCTCCTTTCTTCTTTCCCTTTTTTCTTTTTTTTTTTTTTGTTTTTAATTGCTCAGCACCGCCGTTGTCTCCTCACTGTCCTCTGAGACTTACAAAGCATTTCCTGCTCGTGGTGCCTTCTCTGGGCTGTATCTGTTTTGGATTGAGCTAATTAAAATGTTTCCTTCAGAAGAGAATCGCGAACTGCCTTACCCCATATTCAGCCACTGATCCTCAGGGCATGACTCTCTTTTTGTTTGCACTGAGAATGTCTCTCTCCATTTACATCACCCTTTAACCCTTGGCGTGCTCTGCCTTTCCCCATCCCCAGCAGCCTCCAGAGGGGCTGGGCCGCAGCCAGGAAACAATGGAATTCACCCCAAGCTTCGCAGCGAAGTTTGCATTATTTAACACTTGTAAGAAGGGCTTTTCGCTCGGCCTTTGGGACTGGAGAAGTGCGGGAATGCGGGAATTCGGCTTGTGTGGAGCCCCAGGTCCCTCACCGAGGGGGCATTGCTGGATAATGGCAGCGCTGGCTTCAATAGAGAAGATTTAGATGCAAAGAAAAGCTGATGAAGTGCTGGAAAGCAAAGTTACCCTGTCTGACCAGGTTGTTTTCAGCCGGGAATAATGTTTGTGGCAGAGGTTGCTGGGTCCTTGATGTAGCCCTGGTTTTTTACAAAGTGAGGCTAAGAAAAAAAAAAACAACATAAAAAATAAGAGACTCCTGTTTCCCCGAGCCACTGGGGACTCCAACAACAGGCCTGGGTTTATTTGCTCGCAGTTCCAAAAGGTTCCCAGTCAGCAGCCTGCCCAACAAGCTGCCTTTCTTCGCTTTCCCTGACACAATTTCCAGTGGTTCCTTGGCCATTCCTTGGCTTTTTGGCTCCTTGTTGCCTTTCCTCAGCTCCTCGGAGCCACATGGAGCCCGCCTGCCACCCCATCCTCATCCCACTGGGCTGGATCCTCTGCCCTCCCTCGGCTGAAAGGGGAGAGCTGAACTTTTTCCTCTGATTATCCAAAAATTATGGACTGTTTTCCCTTCCCTTGCAGCAAGAAGGTGCCAGCACAGCAGGACAAACACCAATTCCACCCTGGCAAGGTGGCCTGGCTGGAAGGGCTGTGTCTGGATTCCTTTAGGTGCTAGGGCTGTCCTTCCATGGGGCTGGACACAGTCCGTGTTTGGGACCTTGAGGGATCTGTGCCTTGCATTTATTTACTGCAGGGGGCTGATCTTATCGGGTTTTATTCTCTTAAATGGCTTTATCCTGTGAGGAAAAGGGGAAGTTTTGGGGATTGGAGGATCCTGGGATGGTTTGGGTTGGAAGGGAACTTAAAGCTCATCCTTTTCCATCCCTGCCATGGGCAGAGACACCTTCCAGAGGCTGCTCCAAGCCCTGTCCAACCTGGCTTTTCCTGTAGAGTGTTAAAATAACTAAGAAATGACTCCACAATGTGGAAATATCCAATCTCAGCCAGCCAGCGATGCTTCTGCTGTGAAGCTTCTTAGAAATCAGGTTTCTAATGATGACATGAGGGCAAGGCAAGGACATTTTGGCATCGTGCAAGGGCTGGATGCTGCTTTTCCTGCTAAATACGGTTATATCCATCGGTAAAACACATGCTGGGGTGGAAAAGGGTGGGTTGTCTGCAGGTTCAAGAAAGGAAAATGGGAATATTATTAGAGGAAAAGAAGAGGTCTGTTGTGGCTGCGTATTTACAGCATCACAGGGTCTCACAGCCTGGTGAGCTCGTGTTTTGTCCAGGGACAGGATCTGCTCTGCTGCCAGAACACACCTTTGTCTTGGGGCTCAGGGGCTGATGAACGTCCCTTAATTTCACTTGCCAAGATAAAGAGATTTTCCTTTTTTCTACCAACCAAACCCATTGCAAATAATCCAGCAAACTTCCCTGCGGCCGGGGTCAGCTCAGGCTGCTCTGGCTCCGGAGCAGGGTGGATCTTTACCCTTTTTATCGGGCTGAACTGGGAGCTGGTGCAGGAGGAAGCCTCGCAGAGGCACTGTCTGCTCTGGGAATAAAGAGCTCCTCTTTTCAGGGAGAGAATTTCCCTTCTGTGGAAGGTGGTGGCTCCCCTTCCCCGGGACTAAATCGGATCCTTATTTAGGGAGGAGGAGCAACGTGTGGAGGAGCAGAGTGAGGCTCTGCACGCACGCTTGACCTGGAAAGACCTGCTGAGGGTGGCTGAGCGCTCCAGGAGCCATCCCCACCCAGCCCAGCCCGGGGACGGCTCTGACGGCTCCTTTGGGATCCTGGAGCTCTGTGAGGATGGGAACGCCACTCCAGCCACACAGCCCTGGCCAGGAACGCTCAGACACTGGGAAACAGAGCCCCAAATCCTAAATATGCTCTAAGCGAGGTGAGGGGCAGCTGGCACGGATGGATCACGGATGGCATCCATCCAGATGGCTCCAAGTGCCACAGTGACAGAACCCCAAATTGCTTTGCCACGTCCCCTCCAACAGCGCGCCCTGTCCCCGGGATCCGGCCCAAGCTTTGGAGAAAAGTGCCTTAATTCCTGCTCTTGTGCTCCAGCCATGAGGTCACGGCTGGAGGAGGGATCCATCTTCCAGCTGGGAGAGCATCCTCTCCCTGTGCAGGGAATGTTTCCATCCCCGCTCCTCAGCAACCCCAGGTGCAGCTTTGCAGTTCTGTGCCTCATTGCAATGCCCTAAAGGAAGGTGAGTGCGGAATTGGGGCGTTTGTTGTGTTCGTCTGTGTGGAGCTGAGCTCCCGACCCTGGAATTCGGAAGACATCGATTTTTATCAGTTGGGGAGGATTCTCATTTTTAACCTCAAAGGAGTCCAGTGAAATGTTTGTTCAGCCTCCTCTCGCACCCCCTTCCTCCCTCCCGTGTGTTTCAGGACTTTCTTTCGAGAGGGAAGATGTGTGCCAAAGTCTTCACGAACATTGATGGGGGTTAACGTCTTTGAGATGGGCCTTAATGCTTCTACAGCCTTTGGGCAGCAGGTTCCTTACCCGGCCCAGACAGTTCGGCTCCTGAGACAGACAAGGGTCTGCACAAGCCTGAACTTCTGACCTTTGGGGTAAAACAGTAGGTTCAGGGGGGGATATGGGGTCGGCGGCTCGGGAAGGCTGTACCTTCCAAGCACCTCAGCCGATGGGCAAAGGAAGAGGGCAAAGTGCGGCCGGGAGTTTGGGGTAAAAGGGAGGCTGTGCCCTCCGGAACCTCGAGAGGGAAAACCCCGCAGGCTGTGCCCCGCTGGACTCTCCCTTTATTCGGATGAAGCTGAAGGACTCCTCTGTCTCCTTTTTGGACACAAGCGTTGGTGGATTTTCCTGACACTTTTAAAATTCAGAGGCTTCGAGCCCCCCCCCAAAGTACCAGGGTTTCCTGCCTGTTTTGTTTTTAGGGAATGCTCCTAAAGGCAAGAAGATGGAAAAGTACAAGGGCGGAATGTCCTTATCGCCGAGCTGTGAACTTTGCACTTCCCACCCTCTGGATTTGACTGTTCTGTTCCTATAGGGCAGCAATACAAAAACCACACACAATTGTCTCCGCTCAAACAATGATTTGGGAATGTCATTAGAACCTCCGAACTTTTCCTGCAAATTCTTCTGCCATGTGCTTATGTCGTGCTAAATCCCCTCTCTTCCAAACAGCCGAATCTTTAAGCTATGTTCATCGTTCATTTTACTTCTGACATCCGGTTTTTTAGAGCTGTCTTTGAATTTTTAGTCCCTTAAAGGAGTAGATTTTAGCCATGAATGAAAGCCGAAGTGACAAATCAAATTTTTAAGGTTTTCAGTATAATATTCATAACTTAATTCCTAATTTTTAGTAGAGTTTGTAGGAACCAGCCCCTCACTTAATAAAGGTGAAAATCTAATTTATGCCACATTTATACCCAACCCCTTTTTAAGCCTAAAGTGTCTTTATGACACTGACTCCGAGTACAAAAGGAAGCTGTAACCAAGGGATCTTTTTCACAAAGACACAACAAACAACAGGACAGAGAAGCCCTAAACTTGTCACCTGCAGAGCCTCAACGAGAATCTCATCGGGAATGGAGAATTACGGTGGGAGTTAAAACCATGTCCATGCAATCTGGAGGAGCAGCTCACACAGGAATTACTTTCCCAAAACTTGGAGCTGCCTTTCAGGGCTGGAGCAGGAGTGGGAGCTGCCAGCGTAGGGAAAACACTGCTGATCTCCAGCGAAACCCGGCTGGATTCATCCCCCACATCCCTCTGAGCCTCCAGCTTCCAGAACCCCCCTCCCGGAGCTGCCATGAAATCCGGCCGCTTTTCCTGCCTCGGGAAGGGGAGAGCGGGGACTTACCGGGACCGCCACCATGGCCACGGCTCGGAGCTTCCACGGGCTCCCTCCCTGACAGCCCACAGCGATCCTTTGTGTCCCTGCGTTATTCCCACGCGCAAAATCCCACTTTGTCCAAGTTCAGCCGCTCATCCTCAAACTCCGCGCGGGGTGGCAGCTGCCCGGCCTTTGTTCCAAGCGGGATGGGGGCTGCCGAGCGCCGCTGCCATCGTGTCTTGGGAAAACGGGACGCAAGAATGGGCCCAATGTCTGGGCAGGGGCAGTGGGCAGGGGGAACTCCTGGGGGTCTCCATAGGAAACGCTTTCCATTGGGCAGGGATGTGTTATTAGCGCCGGAGCCCGCCCCGCCCCGGCTCTCCGCTGGGTCCCTCTCGCGGGGCTCTATCCATGGATTCCCTTCCAGAGCCTCTCCCAGTTCGGAATTAGCAGTTTAAGGACAGCCCGACAATGAGCAGCGCGGATTTCCTGAGCAGTCAGCCGGGGGACCCAGGCTGGGAGAGCGTGCCCGGTGGGAACGAGCAGGGAAAAGCTCCTCAAAGCTCGGATTTTCCTTCCCGCCGCAGTAATTGTTTTGCCTTCCAATTAAAAAAAAGTGAGGAGCAGAGGGGGGAGCTGAGGATCGGGAAAGCGCTGGGTAAGACTGGGAAGCTTCAGAGCAAGGCTGGCCGCGAAAATAAAATATCTCCCTAAGCAGATTTAGGAAGGCGCTGTTTGTTAGGCTGGGGGGGTGTTGTTTTGTTTTAAATCTTCTCAGAGGAGCTGGCTGGAACAGTCTAAGCTCTCGCCCTGAAAGCGCTGGATTCCTGCTGGAAAACTGGTCAGCTTTCCTTTTCCAGGGCCATAATTACGAATACTCAGGGAAGCGTGGCTGCGTCTGCCCGGGAGCTGCCCCCGAGAGCCGCGCGGTGAATCTGCCCTCTGCCTAAAAAGTGGTCATTTCCCCCTCTTACCTTCGATATCAGCCCTTCAGGTAGGGACGAGGCTCTTCTGGCAGCAGGAGCGGGGCGGCGGATGGTTCATTTTATTCCCTTTTCAGCCCTCTCTGCTTCCATAGGGCTGAAATCCCGGGGCTGCTGCTGAAGCCCAGCCTCCCCCTAACGCGTCTCGCTCGCATTGTGTTTGTCTCTCCTCTTCCTCCGCTCTCCTTGGCTCTTCCCACAGGCAGCCAAGGCCAGTAAACAACTCATTGTGAGGCTGGGATGGATGTAATTCCTTGGGCTGGTGGCCACCGCGGCTGAGTCGCCTCTGCAGCGCGCCCGGCTGCTGCCACAGGCTTTTATCCCCTCCATGCAAATAACTTCCTGAATATCTCATGTAACAGCCCAGCAGCTCCGGGCTGCTAAACCCCAGCCTCTGCGAGCTCTCGGTTCAACGAAACACAAAAACAGGAGCGTGGATTCGGAGCGAGAACGGTGGCGGTGCAGATGTTTCCTGCTCCCGATGGGCAAAGGTCTATTTTATTTGTTTAGTCAAAAAAGAGGCAGAAAATGTGGGGGAATGGTGGCGGGGTGGCCGAAGGCATCGCTGTCACCGAGTGTGGGGCTGGCAGAAGGCTCAGCATGGAAAACCCAGCAGTATCACCAGTAAACTTATACAGAAACCCAGTTTGGTGGCTTGTGGGCATTTCCAGGCGGCCGCATGGAAATTCTGATCCCCGGGGGGATGCGGCTGCTTTTCACACCCATTCTCATGCGAGGCTGAGAGCTCTCAGTGGGGACCCATTGACCAACACCGCGGCGTTCGAAAGCTTTTTTTTAGGGAAAGAAGAATGTTGGCAGCTGGGTGTGCTGCCACAGATTAGGATGAGCTCACTGAAACCTTTTCGCAGATTAACATCTCGAGTCTGGGCTTCAAAACTGCCCGGGCTGGGCAAACCCATTAGAGGAGACTGATGGCCCCTTAAAGATTAAATACAGCATGAATCCTAACCCTAAACTTGTGTGCCTCTTACAGAATTTAGGCAGAATGTGGTGGTTGTGCCAACTTTGCTGCTGCTGGAACGGACCCAGGCAGCTGTGCCTGGCTGGGATGTTTGCTTTCTCTCCGCAGTTATTGGTTTAATTAAACTCTCCTGACAAAAGTCTTCAGCTGTTGGGAACTTTAAGGGCTGGGAGAACAACTCCTGAACACGTTACAGGAGGTTGGGATTGGGATTTATGCCCTTTGTGGAGTCCATCCTTCTTAAATCGACGTAGTGATTCCAACTTTGTGTCCATCCGTGGCTGCCATTAAATCCAGAAGTTGGAGTGAGCAGGTTATTCTGTCACCACTCCGTTTAGGATTTTTTTTTTTTCTTTTAAAAGGACCATTTTTCCTGCTACAGCCAGAACTAGAAGCTGGAAAAGTGCAATCTATAGGTTGAGCCATAATGCTGTTCTCCAGCCTCTAGAGATCACCAAAAAAAAGTTAAAACTCCAACTTTTTCCCTATGGACCATAACATTTTTGGTATTGATGAGAAAGAAAATATCCCCAGAGCAACATATTCCTGCTGCCCTCCAAGGCACTCAAAGGAAAACGTGGATGCCTTTATCCTTCTCCTCCTAAATAGGCCAAATGTTGTGCTGTCGACCCACTCTGTGTATTTTTTTTTTAAATAAATAAAGTACAAACATTTCCAACACAGTGCCCTTATGAGAGGTTTATTTGCCAAACATGAAGAAAGGAGGAGGCTGCCTCTCTTCTTGGTTCCAGTTACAGAAAAGTGTTTGCTTTAAAATGGAAAAACAAGGAACAGACTCCTGGGCTCTTCATCTCCGCACAACCCGTTTGGTGTCCCCACCCTGATCCCATGGTGTTCGCCCTAGACTTGGGACAGGGTGGGATTTAGTGAACTCTCCTTGTTAAAACATTGGCAGGACATCAATAATCTGGAGTTATTTCGGAAAACAAGGGAAACTGGGCTGTTATCTCATTGGGAAGCGTGGCTGCTGAGAAGGCACAACGTGTCGAAGCAGAAGTTTTACCCCCTCTTTGCAGAATTTGCTGCCCCGTGCACAGAAACCCCATGGAAACGACACTTTTGGGATGTGTCTGCTTGTGTTGATGCCTTGAGAGGCTGCCTAGAAACAGAGACTAGACAGGAGTAAGGGAATAAAGGTGGATATTGATTTGAAAGGCCTTCAAAGGTGCACCCTGAGGAGCCAGAGGCCACTGCCAAGATGGACCCCCAGGTGGATGACAAGTCACGAGTTCTTCACACTTTTATAGGTTTGGTCCATCTGCATATCAGCATAAATTCACCAATTAAAACTTTAGCTAATGATGCAATTTCCCCAAGCTCACCCCTCTTCCTGAGATGCTGGGTTACACATTTTGGGCCTGGGACAGGCTGGGTGTCCTCGGAGAGCCTGGAGAGGCTTTGTTCTGCCTGCCTGGCCTGAGAGAGCAGCAGCGAGCAGCTGCAGGGAACTGCACAGTGACACACCAGGCAGGGCAGGGTTTGAAAACATAAAACTGAAAACCCAAGGCATTAGTGTCAGTGCTGGAGTGGCCCAAATTGCACATTTGGGACTGGGATGTGCAATTCCCATTGATTTCAGCCAAGCAGCAACACCTGAATTTATGGGATAATTTTGCCCGGAAAATGAACATCTTGCGTTTCCCAGTGATTAACACTTAATTCTTCTGCTGTCAAACCTCAGTAGGTATTTTCAGTCAATTGAGTTTTTCTCGTGCCGATTTTCCTACCTCAGGGCACTTAGGAGCCCTCCAAGGAGCCAAAGAGCAGAACCCAAATCCAGCTGGCATTTGAAGGCCCCTGGAATATATATGATTAAGGATTTTGTTCCTTTATTGCTCCTTCCCTTCCTGTGCTTTCCTGCACTGGCAGAATTCATTTGTTATTTGGGCCTTAAATATTGCACGGCTTTGGTTCATCCTGAGGCTTCCATGGAGCCTCCCATCCACAGAATCCATGAACAGGATGCTGTGGTACAAATGGAGCATCCAGGGGTGGTTTTGTGGCATCTGAGTGGTTTAGGGACTCTGCCTGGGGAAGGGGGTACCCCCGTGAGCCCAAAACTTTGTGCCTCACACTGTTGTATTTGGAATTTTTTCCTGTCTGCAGTGCATCTATGATATCCTGTCTCATTCTCTCACCCTGTGAAGCGGCTTCTAAAGGTCTCACACTTTCAAAACATCAATTTTAGGACCACAACTCCCGTGGAATAATGTTCAGTGTCTGGGTGACCCCAAAGGATCGTTATTGGGGTGATTAAACCAACAGGTTCAGTTGTGTTTGAACGGGGCGTTTCATCGAGGGCTTTCCCAGGAAAACTAAGGGAAAAAAAATCAGTACTAGTGGCATTTTCCTGGGGGAAAAGAGAAAAAAAAATTCACTTTACAGAAACCACAGTCGGTGTTGGAAAGGGTTTTAAAGGAAAATTCCTGAGCAGAACCAGGTTGGACGGGGCTGGGATAGGGGAAGGTGTCCCTGTCCATGGCAGGGGTGGAACTGGGTGAGATTTAAGGTCCCTTCAGCCCAAACCATTCCACGATTCCATGATTCTCTAACCCTTCAAGAGCTCGTTAATGCTGTGGAATTTCCTAATGTTCCATGGCTTGTCAGGGCTTCCATTTGAAACCTTTTTTGAAAAGTTTTATAACACGGCAACCAAAAATCCCTTTGGAATCAAACAGAAGTGCAAAGCACCATCTTTTCAGTTTTGGGGGTTTTTAAATAGGCATTTAGAAGAATTTTTAAATAATTTTAAGTGCTGTGGAGAGATGGCAAAGAAGAAAAACAAAAAGCAAGTGCCCATTTGAAGCCGTCCCCTTGCAATTTTAAAAAGGCCTCATTTAAAAATCCTGGTTTGTTTATTTATCAGCACTTAACGTTCCATTACTTTCCTATCCAAGAGAACTTTTGCCAGTGGATGCCAGGATATTTCTTCTCCAAATGTTTAGGCCTTTCTGTATTTAATGCACTTAAGCAAAGGCAGGATCATGAGCTGCTGAAATTGGGGAAAAGGTTAAATAAAAGTTCATGCTGTTTGCTGGGCCAGGCAAATCCAAAGCTCCGGTGGCAGCAAGGCCTGGACTTGAATCTCACTCCAAGCCTCGCATTTTGTCCTCAACCTTCGCTTTTATTTTGTTCCCAATAAGGCAGGAGAGTTGTCCCTCTGGACAGAGCCCTCTCCCAGTCTCCAGCACCCCTCACTCCTTTGCTTCCCACGTCCTGCTGGAGTTTAATCCGGCTCTTCCAAGGTTGGCTAAGTCGTTTCAGAGCCTTTCATTTCTCTTGTTGATGGAGAAGGGATTAACTTTGCAGACTTCCCACTCATTCCTCATCTTTCCCACGACATGGAGCGATTTCCAAGCATGACCACATCAAGCCTGTGATGTCTCCCTGCAGAAATCACATCCAGGAAAGAAATTCCAGGTTATTCTCTCCTCCAGAATGAGTTCAGAAACTCGCCGTGTCCGTATTTTCTGTGGGATCTGGGTTTGCTGGCTCCTTTTCCCCAGTTCTGCTGGGACAGATCCCGGTGGGAATGGACACTGTTGTTTTGACAGGAGGATCCAGCTACTCCGAAATCTGATCCCTGGAAAAGGGAGCAGGTGTTTTCCAGCAGAGCCCACCCGCTCCAGCTGGGCACAGCCCGATTCCCGAGCTGTGCCATCGCTGCTGCCTGACCGTGTCCAAGGGCACACCAAAACATTTCCCTTTGTCTTCCCATCCTGCAGAGCGGGGTTTTAATGAAAATCGGGGGAAATAAAGTTGGTTTCTTGGTTTTTTTCTGAATCCTGGTGACTGCTCCTATTCCAGCCATGGTGGAGCCTGGTTTTTAGGCAGGGATCGTGGATTGGAAGGTGATCCTGCTCATGGCAGAGGGGTTTGGAACTGGATGATCCTTAGGGTCCCTCCCAACCCAAGCTGTCAGTGCCAGCAGGAGGCCCCATATCCACATTTCATCCCTCACAGCTTCCCTGGGCTGAGGCTGTGGGATGGCTGTAACTGGAACATGACATCAGCAAGTGCTGGTGTTTCCCCAGAGGAAAATGAGTTTCACCAAAAAAATTGGGAAGGATGGAGAGCCAGACAGGCAGGAGGAGCCACCTTGGGGCAGGAATGAAGGGAGAAGACACCAACAGAGGACGAGCCCAGGGCTGGCTGCTCTTCCCGGGTGGGAGCACGGGGGGAGATTAAATTTCAACAAACCCCAAGGACACGAGAAGTCAGGGAATTTGTTCTGTGTTCTGACAGCAAAAACTCCGAGTTTCAAAGGGCTGGGAGCACCCCAAACAATCGAGGGCGCAGCCAGGCAGGAGCACAATTCTGCTGGGCATGAATAGAAGGAAGAAGCAGCTGAATATCAGGAAATGTTTGGAACAATGCAGAGACTGGGCTTCGCTGGAGGCTCCCCAGGGAAGTGGTAAAAGCCACATGGGCTGAATAATGGAAAACCAGACAAAAGCATGGTGTGCATGTCATGGAGAGAAATCCTTCAGCGCAGGCAGGGGGGATTCTCAGTCCTTAGGGAGCACAGCATTGCTGGTGTGTTAATAATGTCTTTGAGTGACGGGGTTTGAGTCACAGATTGAAGATTCTTTACAAAGGAGGGAGGTGGGGAGGCCCTGGCACAGGGTGCCCAGAGAAGCTGTGGCTGCCCCATCCCTGGAAGTGTCCAAGGCCAGGTTGGAGCAACCTGGGACAGTGGGAGGTGTCCCTGCCCTTGGCAGGGGGTGGAACTGGATGACCTTTAAGGTCCTTCCCACCCAAACCAGTCTGGGATTTTGTATCTTAACCCCAAAACGAGGCGGTTTGGAGCCCAGGGCTTACAGGGAGCTCTGTGATTGTGCCCAGCCGGGGTCAAACGCTCAAATTGTGCCTCTCTTGAAGGACTTGCGTTAGCAAAGCTCATTAGCAGAGCTAATCTTGCCCAGCCTGAGCTTTGCTGGGGCACAAACTCCCAGTGTTGTGCAAATCCAAGTGGGTTTATTCGAGTTACACCACCACGGCTCCACTCCTGCTCCCCAGTTGTTGCTGGGATTTTGGCCTCGCCTCACTAATTGCAATTAAGCTTTTGGCAAAGTCAAGGCTGTCTGCTCTGGGTTTGCTCCATACCCCTGCAAGACGCAGACAAGCATTTCCTTGGGAATGGCCCCAAAATGACCCCAAAGTGCCCAGCAGGGAGCCCTCACCCCCCACAACCCTGGTACACCAGGACCTGACCTTCTTCCTCCCGACCCTTCCTTCTCCAGCCTGTGACAGACACTTGGCATCCACTGGAAGCCCAGCCTGAAATTCAGACTCGTCCCAAAGCTTGTAGCTCATGGCCCAGAATCCCTGCCCGGGCTGACTGGTGTCCCACAGCATCCCCTGACAGGAGATGGGCGTTTCTGCAGGGCCACCAGGTTGGGAATAGAGCACCAAGCACAGAAAGCCAGGAGACAAACCAGATAAAAGCTGCTTTGCTGAAAGGATTTTGACTCCTGAGGGAAGAGGAGCTTCACCACGCCGGGGAAAGGCCACCCCATCCAGGAGCTCTCCAGATAAGCACGGAATTCCTTGTGTAACCTTTCCCTTTGTTACCAGAGCTTTGTTTTAAAGAGGAAAGCAACCCCAACAGGGCAATGCCTCTATTTCTCTATTTTTTTTTCTCCTTTTACCTTTCCTCTGTTGACTCCTGATGCCCTTCCAAGCCTGGGGAAAGCGCGGCTGCCCCATCACACCCCCGCTCCCGGGAACAGCTCTCCATGAAACGTGAGACCCTCACTCATAATTCATGGGCTTCCCATTTTATCAGCACTAAGTGACCAGGGAAGGACAACTGCACCTCCTGTGGCTCGGAGCCAGTGCAGGATTTTCTCCTGGGTTCGTGTCTCCCCTCCTTCGCTGTCTTGCTCTTCCTCTGGGAGAGGATTTACGTAAAGCAAAGATTTTACTCAACATTTAACAGTGGTTGTATCGACTGAAGTGAATAGACTGAAGCAAATCGACCCCGCTAGGCTTACAGAGTCTGATTCAAGTCTTTCCTGCAGGTTTCTTGTTTCTGGCAATGCAATTTCACGAATTATTAATCATGCTGGACTCCCCCAAGCCCAACTGGCTGTGGAATGGGGGGTAATGGGATGCTTTTCTTGTTCGTAACAGCACCTGCAGCCCAAGCTCCATGGGACCTGCTGCCCTTGAGGGTGTCTTGTGGGCTTGAGGATCCTTTCATCCATCCCCTTCCCATCCCTGCCCTGTCACAGCACAGTTCTGCTGCTCAGAAAGAAGAAATTTGGGAGGATTGTCCCTGTTTTCAGCTGGGCAGTGACACAGCCACAGCCGAGGGTTTGCCGAGGCTTTGATGGAGCTGCTCTGGATCTGTTGGGAAAGGCTTGGATGAACTTCATGTGACCAAAAAGCTTCCAAATGGCCCAATTCCAGATTTCTCCACCCTGGGCTTGCCTGTCCTGGCAAGAGTTGGCAAGGTCAGGGAGCAAAGTGCCCGGTGGGCTCTGAGACACCGCAGTTGGTCCTTGGTTGGACTCAAGGTGGGATGGGAGCAGGATGGGATGTGGAGGCCGCCAGGATGTGCTGACCCCTGTCAGTGCTGAAGGCAGAGCTGAAGGCAATCCCAGCCCAGGAGCTTCCTGGGAGCTGCAGATGGATTTTCCTCGCAGGGCTGGAACACAAGGAGTTCCCAACCAAGGCAGCACCTTCCAGCAGCTCTCACTCCGTGCCCCAGCTCCGGCTGCGCCGGGATCCAGGACAGGAAGCAGAAACCAGCACGCCCAAAGGGAAGCACTGGAGGAATTCAGGGAGACAGAAAGTAATTAAATAGCCTGGAATTTGTCCAGGTCCTTGGGGCTGTCACCCCATCTCCTGCAAAAGGACCATGTGTGGCCTTTGTCCCAGCGCTGTGTCCCCTGGGAGCGGTGCAGGGCAGTGGGACCAGTGCTAGAGGTGTTCCTGGCTGCTGGGCCAGCTCCAGCTCCAGCTCCAGCCTGAGCAGGGCAGTTTTCCATGGTGGCACAGGGAGGTTTTCCCTTGGGAGCTCTGGCTGTGGCTGCACTCGGCTGAAGCTCACAATTAATATTCCCATGAGAGCTCAAGGTGACTTGTGGGACCATTCCAAGCAGATCCTATATTTATCCTAACCCTGACACATCTTTAAATAGCACGGATAGATGGCAGGTCCCTGGTCAGAGAGTTCACCACTCTCAGTTTCCCTGAGCGTGGTTCCTTGGAGCACTTTGAAAAGGAGCAGATCCTCCCTAAGCGCCGCTTTGATCCCACGTTTTTCTGACCAGCAGGAGTTGCCAGAGCCTCTCCCTTCTCTGTCAAGTTGTTGTTACACCTCTTCTGTAAACATCATTTCCCCTCTTTCTGTTCTCTTTAGCTTTCCCAAAACACCCCTCCCACCATTTCCCAAAATCCTCCTGAACCTCTCCCAAATTCACAGAACCACCAGGGTTGGGAAAGCCCTCCAAGGCCATCGAGGCCAAGCTGTGCCCCATCCCCGCCCTGTCAGCAGCCCGGAGCACCGAGTGCCACCTCCAGGTGTTCCTTGGACACCTCCAGGGATGGAGACTCCAAACCTGCCTGGGCAGCCCCTGCCAATGCTTCACAACCCTTTCCATGGAGAAATTCCTGCTGCTGTCCAACCTGAACCCATCCTGGCACAGCTCGAGGCCGGTCCCTCTCCTCCTGTGTCTGTTTCCTGGGAGCAGAGCCCGACCCCCCCCCGGCTCCCCCCTCCTATCAGGGAGTTGTGCAGAGCCACAGGGTCCCTCCTGAGCCTCCTTTTCTCCAGCCCTGCCTTTGCCCAGCTCTGAAGTTAAACTTTCCCCTGGTTCCAGGAGAACACATGGTTTTGCTTAGCTCTGCCGAAGGAATTCCGAGCCGAAAGTCGTGGATGTGGCTCTGCCAAGGTAAAGTAACCTCTGCTGTGAACTTGGACAATCAAAGCCCGGCCTTGTTTGTTTTCCTACGTATGGATTTACCAGCTGCTGCTCTCTGACATTTCCTGATGTTTTCTTTTTCCCAATCCAGGCGTCATTGCCATGTTTGTCATCGCACGTGCAGGGGGTAGCCAGGTGTCCCACGAGGCTTTTCCTCCACCCAGGGCAGGATCCAGCAGGGAATCCCAATTTACTGTTTTGGCCAAATTTACTGCAGGCAGAGCAGGTACAAGCAGCATTTTACACACTCAGCCCCCAGAAAAAGACTTGCAGAAATCTTAATAGAAGCTGTGGAACATGCCGGGGATCCTGGAGAACTGCTGGATATGTTGTATTTATTAACTTTCCTGAAATGTTTGCTCTGAGAAATTTATTTCCTTGGAGATGTCTGTGTTGGGTTAGAGAACACAAGGGGGAACCTGACTGTAAAAGTGTGCATTTTCTCTCGTGAGATTCCTGAATATTCCTTGGGATTCTCTTTGTTCTGCTCTGAGGGAAAGCTTTGCACAAGGAGCACATCCTGGAGCTGCCACAACCAGAGCTTGAACCTTGTGGTTGGCAGGTTGTGTTCCCAAAGTTTGGGATAACTCCCAAAGGCTCCCTGGCTTGCTGAGTGTCCCTTGGGCCTGCCAGGGGATGGTGCAGCTTTATCCACACTCACATCCATGGATTAGCCACGCTGGATAAGGACAACTGGCAACTCTTTGTGCTGCTTGGGATCCAAACCAATGGTTCCCCTCTCATCTTACACTGAAAAATTGGGGTTTGAGCCCCGATTATCAGATTTGCACAGCCTGGGCAAGAGCTCAGGTGTGGAAGGAACTCCTTGGTAAAGGATGAGGAAGGCTTTATTAAAAACAATTGTGTTTTGCAGAGCTGCCTCGACACAAACGAGGGTTTGAGACCATTTTGTTGGCTTGTACAAGATGCTTCTACAAATGACAACGATTTCCCACATTGTCATGTAGAATTTGTGTCCTGCCTGGTGTCTGAGAGAGCAGTGGAATCGATTTAGGCTGCAAACAGAGCCCTCCGAAGCTCAGAAATGCCACAGTTTCAGTTGTCTGCAGGATGTTTGCACCAGGAAATGTATTTTCTCTGTATTTTCTCTGTATTTTCTTCATACCATTTTCTCCACAAGCTGCCACTCAGTTCTGGTGCAGAGGATGAAAAGCAGAGCTTGAAAACCCGGCTAAGTCTTTGTAAAGAAAAAGCTTCTCTAGTTCAGAGGGTTTTTTAACTTTCCAGGTGTCAAAGGGTTCCTCGATCGATATCAATGCAGATTCTTGGGTCAAGGTGAGAAAATGACATTTTGAGTGGATTTTGGGAGCTGTTATCCCTGACCTTTAGCGTGCAGAGGAAAAGGGGTTTGAGGTGTGGCTCCCAGCTCTCCTTACTGATTTCAGTGACTGCTTCTGTCACTCCTGGAGTTGTCTGAACACATTAAAAACAGGAAGCACATTCAGGATCCCTGTAGCCCCAGGGAAGCAATGGGAGCAGCCTGGCTGGACCCAGCTCCTCGCCCTGAAAACCTCAACCCGTGCTCCTGGCACGTGGCTTGTCTTTGTTCCAGAGACCCACAGGCAAAAGAAAAAATCATCTGGCACCAAGCCTGGTGTAGCTGCAGGGCCAGAATCCAGGGAAAGGCATCTTCACTGAGCAGAGCTGGGAAGAGTCTCTGGGAGAGTGGGATGTGGTTCCCAGCTCCAGGCAGAGCTGTCATCAGCCTGGCAGAAGCACAGAGGACAACGCCTGTGTCCCCGTTCTCCGAAGGGAGGTTGGAAACTGGGAAGGGAGAAAGGAAATTTCTGCTCCATTCTGTCCCAAGGAGAAATTCCTGGGGAAGAACCAGAAGGGAATGCTACACAAACCAGTGCAAATGATATAAAAACCCTACAGAATGAGCCATGGAACATAAACACAGCAAAATCTCTGCCCGGCAGAGCTCCCCATGGCACCACCAGGAACAGACAGGCTGGTGGCTGCCCTGTGTCCCCAGGCTTTCCCTCAGCCCATGCACCTTTGGGTTTGTTTATTTGGGTGACTTTTCCTCCATCTGGGAGGATTCTGGAGCTGTATTAAGCACTGAGGCTGCTCTGGCTCCGGGCTGAGCTCCACAAACACCCAGGGCAGGGCGAAGTGGCCGGGCCAAGGCTCAGCCCTCCAACCTGCCGGGTAAAAATAACCCGAGCAGAGTCTGGGAGATGAAAGCACCCACAGCACGTCCCCAAACACAAACCCTTTAATGAGGCTGAGCCACTGGGGCTGGCCCAACAATTTTAGGGGCTCTGGTGGCCAGGGTCCCCATGAATAGAGCACTTGTGGAAGGCCTCCCGTGCCACAAGCGGGGAGACGGCGCAGGGGAAAACAAGGCTCAATGAAAGCTTTTAGAGCTCTGCTTTTCCAGGCCACGTTTAACTTTTAAACTGCTGCGAACTTGATACCTCCACGTTCGAGCTCCTTTCATGACAGCAGCGCACAGAAAAAGGGAGAAAAACCTGTTTGGCTTGATTTTCAGGTAAACTTAGACTTCTCCGGGAGCTTTTTTCCTGGCTTTTTATATTAGTGCAAGGCAGGTAATTTAACACATTTTTACAGGCTCACAGCAGTGTCAGGGCCCCTCATGATGAGAAAGACATTGAGGGGCTGGAGCGTGTCCAGGGAAGGGTCTGGAGCACCAGGAGCAGCTGAGGGAGCTGGGAAAGGGGCTCAGCCTGGAGCAAAGGAGGCTCAGGGGGGACCTTGTGGCTCTGCACAACTCCCTGACAGGAGGGGGCAGCCGGGGGGGATCGGGCTCTGCTCCCAGGGAACAGGGACAGGATGAGAGGGAACGGCCTCGAGCCATTCAGGGAAGATTTAATTTGGATGTTAGGGAAAATTTCTTCGTGGAAAGGGTGGCCAGGCATTGGAATAGGCTGACCAGGGAGTCACCATCCCTGGAAGCGTTCAAAAAACGTGGGGGTGTGGCACTTGGGGACATGGTTTAGTAGCAAAGTGGCAGTTTTAGACTATCAGGTGGGCTCAGTGATCTCAGAGGGCTTTCCCAACCTTGGTGATCCCAGGACTCTCTGATTCCTGGGGGATTTGTGTTCATTTGCATGCTTGCAAACATGGCCTTGTGCTAGAAATGAACACTCCCGATATTCCCAGTGCCGTGATGGGTCCTGCATCCCCTGGCAGTGCCGGGGCTGGAGCTGCTGCTGCCGAGGCAGCTCATCCTGTGCCAATTAACTCTGACCTGTAACGAAGCAGGGGAGGCTGTGCTGTGCCAGCCCCGCTCTGTTCCCACACTGAGGGACTCTGTCCAGCCCAGGTGGCCCTGCACAGGCAGGACGAGCTCTGGGCACCCCTGGAACTCGCCCAGGAGCCCAGGTCACGTCCTGCAAACCATTCGAACCCACAGAGCTCTGGCAGCCGCCCCAGCTCCCAGAGTTTGCTGGACGTTGCCATGGAGAGCAGGAGCTCTTCCTGCCTTGCCTCTGGTTGCTTTTCCAGCCGCTGGGAGCACAGAGCCTGCGGGCAGACACGGAATGCCAGCAGAGAGAACAGGCTGCGCTGCTGTCCTCAGCCACGAGTGTCGTCACCCACCTACTTTCTCAGTGGAAATTTGGGACAATAAACTGCCCTTGGTGGCTTTCCTGGCTCAGTGGTTGGGGTGTCCAGGGGTCTCAGAGCTGCCAGGAGCAGCGTGGAGCCTGTGGATGAGCAGGACACGCAGGGTAGCCAAGAGGTGCTACCTGCCTTCAGTTCCATCAGTTGCTGTGGCCTGAGGAAAAGGGGACATTCAGGCTGGACAGCAGGAGGAATTTCTCAGTGGAAATGGTGGCCAGGCATTAGAAGGGGCTGCCCAGAGAGGTGGCAGAGTCCCCATCCCTGGAGGTGTCCAAGGAAGGACTGGACGTGGCTCTCAGTGCTCCGGGCTGGTGACAAGGTGGGGATGGGGCACAGCTTGGACTCGGTGATCCTGGAGGGCTTTTCCACCCTCAGTGGTTCTGTGAAAGTTGGATTGGGCCCACAATGTTGTGTGAGTGCTCAGTAAATTCCTGCCCTCTGGGGCCAGGGCCAGTGGGAGATGTCACCCACTCGCCCCTGCAAGTGTAGAAGTTCCAGCTTGCACAGCAGGCAGTGGAACGAGTGTAAAACCCTCCCTGCAGAGCTGCCAGGGAGTTCTGCCAGGTTATTTTAGTCCTTGGACACGGCCAAGCAGGAATTTGGCTAAGGAAGGGCTGGAGCCAGGTGTAGGTGTGGCACCACAGGAGCATCCCTAAGCCTGATGCTGCTGGGATGGGATTCAGAGCAGCCTGAGATGGGCTCTGGCAGGTGCAGGTCTGCAAACACGTAGGAATGAATAATTTGGGAATGACTGAGGCAGGAGGTGATGGAATGGTGGGGCACAACCCTTCCCTGACCTTGCTCCAGTGGAAATCCAAGCCGTGGATCAGGGGTTTAAATCAGCCTGCTCTGGTTGAGGTGTCCCTGCCCATTGCAGGGAGCTGGAAGGAGATGGTCTGGAGAGTCCCTTCCAGCCCTGGGGACCTGCAGCAGGGTGTGGATGAGCAGGACACAGCCCTGGCTCCCTCATCCCAGCCTGAGGAGCTCCTGCTGCTCTCAGCAGCTCCCAGATCCGCCAGGATTTTAGGAAGTGCTGGATCAGCTGGGGGTGGGACTCACCTGTGCTATAAATACCTGTCCTCTGCCAGAGCAGGCCTCGGAGTCAGCAAAACGTTCCAGCACGTGCTCAGGCACACCCAGCCCTTGGCAGAAGTCGAGCATCTGCTTATTTTTAAGCCTGCACTTCTAAATTTGAGGGGCTGCAGTGGTGCTGCCATGGGATGGCCAAGCTGGATGTCGGTCACGATGGGTTTTGTTGCCTACCTGAAGCTCCAGGGAACTCTTCCCTCAGCTCTAACACTTTTAAAGAACAATAAATAGTCCAGAGCTGTAAATACGGGAATAAACATTCCCACCAGTCATCTGCTGTTAATTTAAAGTCGAATCGATTCATTTTAATCCAAAAGCAGCAGAGCAGCTTTCAGCCTCTGAAGACCATTGAATATTACACTTGATATCATCAGCAAAAGGATTGCAGGGCATGTTTTATTTCACCAAGAGCATTGAGTGCTTTGCCAAACTCTGTCTCCTGAGGGTCACTGCAAATGTGTTCTCCTGCTTTTCGTGCAATGTGGTTGTGCAACTCTTTAACTGTTCCTGCAGTTTTAGCTTGGAAGCCTCTCTAACACAAACGTGTGGCTTGGTCTCGCGGATGTATCTCCCCCTAAATTAATAAATGTATGAGCAACCTTCCTTCCAGGGCCTGAAGGGGCTCCAAGAGAGCTGGAGAGGGACTTTGGGCAAGGGCCTGGAGGGACAGGACATGGGGGAATGGCTTTAGGATGAAGAAAGTTAGATTTAAGTTGGATATCAGGTAGGAATCCTTCCCTGTGAGGGTGGGGAGGCCCTGGCACAGGGTGCCCAGAGAAGCTGTGGCTGCCCCTGGATCCCTGGAAGTGTCCAAGGCCAGGCTGGACGGGGCTTGGAGCACCCTGGGCTAGTGGAAGGTGTCTCTGCCCCTGGCAGGGGGTTGGAAATGGATAACCTTTCAGGTCCCTCCACATCCAAACCATCCCTTGATTCCATAACCTCACCTGTACCATGGTGCCACAGGAGATTTTTACCTGAAATACGGGAACCAGTCACTTCCCAGCAGAGTGAGGAGCTCACCCAAACCCCCAGACAAGTTGGACTGTGCCAGGCCCATGCTAAATTAAATCAAGAAACAGCAAATGGACATTGCTTGCTTTAGATCTTCATTTACCTTTTCTTCTGCCTCATCATGCGGAGCAAAGACCTCGGTGGGAAGCAGGAACACGGGGCACTGCTGCCTCCGAGCACTGGGTGTCTTTGCCATGTTTGATTCCCTGCAGCTGCTCGGGGTCAGTTCATTATCTCCTTAAAGCAGGAATTCCTATTTTTACAGGGTGATCAGCAGGCCGATGGAAACACGGAGAGAGCAGAAACCCAAATATTTAGGCAGAGCCATAAAGCGCTTCCCAGAGCCGGCCCCGCCGCTGCAGCAAACGCTGGTGGTTTTCTGGGTGATACGTTTTTCCTAAGGGATAAATTGCTGGAATAGCTTGAAGGGAGCTTTGCCTTGTGCTTGCACATCACTGTGCAGGGCAGAGCTGCACTGACAACCAGCAGTGGGGTGGTTTGGCCTCACTGAGCTGTTGTGGTCCGGGCGTTGGGTCTCTGTCAGAATGACGGACGTGGCGGAGCCGTGCCGGAACACAACAGCTTGGCTGGGACAAGGGACAACCTTGTGGGAGCAGAGAGCTCTCAAAATTTGGGTGGCTGCAGGTCTCACCCCATGGGTGTGCTCCAGGGCTGGGATGATTCCGTGCATCCTCCTCTGGCACACGGATGCTCATCCCGCCCACGGCAGCGCAGCAGGTGCCAGCCCAGCTCACGCACTCCGGGTTTAATAAAGATCCACAGTGTTGCTGCTGAAAAGTCTGAATCAGTCTAGTCCTGCTTGATCTCTCCCTCCCTTTCAGCCTCCCCAGCTAATAATGGGCACATGGAAGTGATTAACAGGGCCTCGTGCGGCTGGCCCTTGTTGTTTGTGCTCCCTCAACGTGAGCTTTATCTCCCAGCACGAGGGGGACGTGTTTGGCACGTTGGACCCGCGGGCTTTGCCAGCTGCAGGGAGAGCACCAGCTCCTCCCCACGCCCCTTGAGCTGGGAGTTACTGATTTTCCCCTGGTGATAAATGTGTGGCTTTAACAAGCAAGATAAGCTCAGTCTTTGCCTGCTCCGTGCAGTCTTTGTGTCGCTTCTCCTCTGCTGAGCGATGCCCGGGGTCGGTTTGGTCTTGAGCGCATGCTTGTGACTCTCCGTGTTCTGCCATCCATCAGCAAGTCCTGGTGGATCCGTGTCAGGTGCCAAAATTGAGGACAGAGGGGAAAATCAATGAAAATCTTAGAAAAACTTCCCATGTCCCTTAAGAAATCTCATTTTCTTTGACAAACATTTACTAGAAAGTTGGAGCTCGGCTCCACGTTCTGTCCAGCTGGCAGCCAGTTCTCAAAAGTCATCCAGAAATTGTTTGGAAACCCTGTTATTGACAACAGTAACCATTAACACACCCAATGAGCTCAAAAATAATGCACATATGGGAGAAAATAATGCAGAGCATGCGTATGCCTTATGGAAATTAATGAAAATTAAGAGTCATGGAATAACAGCATGGTTTGGGTTGATAGGGAACTCAAAGTTCACCCAGTGCCACCCCCTGCCATGGGCAGAGACACCTTCCACTATCCCAGGCTGCTCCAAGCCCTGTCCAAAATGGCCTTGTAAGACTGAAAATATGGGATTATGAAGATGGTGAGGAATCCTGCCAGGAGCTTGGGTGGATCTCGCTCAGGTTCAGGTCTCGAATCTTGGTTAAGTTCTACCAAACTTTTTTCCTTTTCTACCTCTTTTTGACCCAACTTACCCCAAACCCTGCTTAGTTGAAGATCACCCCCTGGAAGGGCTGCTGGCATGGCTGGGTCTCCTTGGGATTGTTTGCATAACTTTGGATGTGCTCTTTAGGTCTGGAGTGCCTGTTTTGATCTTTGTTTGAATAATACTTGGAGTGTTGATCCATGACGTGGTTTCCTGCAGCCTCCAAAGAGGTACAAGATAATAAAAGAAGATATTGTTGGCTTTAGAGGTTTCTTTAATTAATTCTTTAATTTCTGTCATTAACCCAGCGCTGCCAAGGCCACCACTAAACCATGTCCCCAAGTGCCACATGTCTTCTAAACACACAAAGGGCATTTTGTGGCAATTATAATATAACTTAAATGATTTGGTTTATCTTTCTTTGTGGCTGGAAGGCTGGGAGCTTTTGGGCACTTCCTAAATCCATTAATTTATGGGAAGAGCACCACTGAGTGATTGGGAGCTGGGGAAAATCCTCTCCATGGGAAAAGCTAAATGCAGAGACTGAAGCAAATTTTCATGTGCTGGCAAAACGAGATGGTTCTGTTTTCCTTTCTGATTCCTGAGTTTCTGGGAAATGTCAGGAATTGTCAGTTAATGATCCATAAAATGGCAGCAGAGGTTAAAGCACAGCCTCAGGGCCATCACATCCATCCTCTCTCCCTGTTCTGAGCTTTCCACCTTAGAGAGACCCCCATTTCCTTGGAGTTTAACCAAGCCCAGCTTCACCTCCTGGGAATATTGTGGGGGTTCTCCCTCCAGGGATGCACCTGCTAAGAAATACGAGGAAACCTGGTAGAACCCCATCATGTGGGAAGAAGAGGTGACCCAGCTTCTCAGCATGAAAGGGGGGCACACGCTGAGTGCAGAGTCCCACAGGTGTGTGAGGACTTTTATGGGATCTCCCCACCAAAACCCCCTTTTCCTGTCTGTTGGACCACAAAACCCAGGCAGAAGAAACACCTGGTGCTCCAGGGGTTGTTTTTCAGGCTGATAGAAGAGGGAAGGAGCAGTTTTACCACAGAGATGACACATCCCAGCAGCACCCAGGGCAGCACAAACCTCTTAAGTGTAAATCTTTGTGCAAAATCAGCCTTAAAACAGGCTGAAGTTGTGCTTTTGTTTAAATACAATAAGTGGCAGAGAAATGCACCCACCAGAGAGCTCTGGTCTCATCTTTGGGCTCTTCCACCTGATCTGCCCTCATCCACAAAGCACAGGGGCTGATGCCTGTGGAATGTTCCCTTGGGATTGCCTGGAGTGGTCTTGTCCAAGGCAGACCTATGGCTCATTTACTGGGCCAGCACTGAGCCACAGAGATCCTTTCCATGAGTAAAAAACCTCTCATTTCTTCATCAGCATAAGATTTAGTCCCTCTCCTTGTTCTGAGCAGCTGTGTGACTCCTTGGAAGGAAGTGGTCAGGTATTCTGGAAATTCAATTAATTCCCTGGGTTGCAGGGTAGTTCTAAAACAAGGAGTTAAACTTGTTTCCTTTTCCTTTGTTTTTGAGCACATTTTCATTGTGTCCAGAGCAGAGCTGAGATAAGCTCTGCAGTAAACACACATCAGGACCAGATTCTGCAAGGAAACATATTTTTATCCTTTTTTTTCCCTTAAAACCAGGGCTTTAACTGGATCCTTGTCTAATTCTCAAGGTCATTGTTAAATATTTTAAATACTTGGTGAAATGCCAAACTATTTTCATTGCCTGAAGTTTTCTCTTCGGAGAATTCTTGCAGACAAGGAAATGTGTCATCTTCAGCAGTTGTGTCAAAGAGAAACCTGCCTTGACAAGCACTTTTGTGACTCAGGAACTTGACTGAGGTTTTATTTATATTGAGTAGGACTAAGTGTCTCAGGATGTATTTAATCACCAGCAGCAGTATTTAATTTAATTTAATTTAATTTAATTTGATTTAATGGATTTAACCTCTGCAGCAGGACTGTGATTATTATAGGTTTTATTTATAAGGGAAAAATGGTTTTATTGCTGTGGTTTGTATTAAATCTGGGCTGAAACCATCTGCAGGCCTTAGATGGGCCTGGATGAAGCAGAGGGAGACCTGATGGCCCCTCGTTCTTAGGGCACATTCCCTCTCCAGGAACATCCACAGGGCTGGGGAAAGCAAATGGGACAAACTGAGAGAAAAGTGGATTTTTCCTTTCTTCACACCCAGTTGTGGGGAATCACTTTGCAGTGAAAGCCTCTCCCAGGCAGGGCAAGAGCTCTTTGGTGGTTTGGGTCAGGCGTTAATCTACGGTGGAATAATAATGCCTGAGCAAGCCTGGGTCTTGCCACAGCTTGGTTTTATCTTTGCTCAATTTCATACTAGGGAAAAAGGAATTAACCTTTCACCATCACTTTCCTTGGGGAAAGAGAGGAGGGGGATTAAATGAGGCTGGAGTTTGCACCAGGCCTGTGCTCTGCACTGAGTGTGGAGATTGACCAAAAATGCTCAAAGGATGAATTTATGGTTGGTCTGATTGGGAATTCTGATTTGCTCGGAGGAAGGAGCAAACAGAACTTTCCAAAGTTGGATTATGAACAGATGAGACATTTGTGTTCCTTTTGTGAAAGCAAGGGAGCATTATCAGCCAGAAAAGAAACGATCTTGACCAAAACCAGTCATTTTTATTTCCTTCCAAGCCCTAATTTTGATTTCTGCAGGTGATTTACAGTGAAACTCCAAAGCCTCTGAAGCATTGGGCATTATCCCTGTTACAGGGCTGGGCTGGGTTTCATTCCCTGTGGGTTTTCCATGAAAAAAGGTGGTCAGGCATTGGCAGAGGCTGCCCAGGGCAGGGGTGGAGTCCTCATCCCTGAGGGATTTAACAGCCATGGGCATGTGGCACTTGGGGACATGGGTCAGGGGCGGCTTCAGCAGTGCTGGGGGAATGGCTGGATTTTATTTTCCAGCTTAAATGATTCCATGAGTCTGGGCTGGGGTTTGGAGGGCAATGCACGCCATCCTAATGGGCCCCACTGGCTGTGGGGACAATGTGGGGACAATTTCCCCACAAGTGAGGACATTCCTGGTGGCTCTGTGACAGAGAGAAGGGCACTGAGCAGGGGAGAAGGGCAGCACATGGCGTGGGGGTGACATGTGCCACTGTCACCACCAGGACAGCCTCTGCTGATGGGCAGGGAAGGGCTGCCTGGAGGTGTCTGCTCATAATTAACAACAGCAATAATCTTGAGGGATTTAATGAGAAAGGTTACAAAACATGGCTTGCTTTGTAGAGAACACAAAGATCTTTTATTTTGCAACGAATTAATCCCTTCTTTCCCCCTCTGTGGCTTTTTTCCCCTTCCCAGGGAAGAAGAGAGTGGAAATTTGGATTGATTTCTTCTTTCATTTCCTTGCCCTCAATGAAATTTTAGGGAGACCATAATTGACACCAGCACATTCCATGGACTGAGGGGAGAAGAGTGAGGGGAGAGGGTGAGATTCCCAAGATGTAGCAGGTGGAGCCACCACCCAGCCCCAGAGGAGGTTGGAGTGATGCTCTTTGGGGCTCTTGGCAGTTTTAGGGTATCGATGTGGCTACAAACAGGCACAGCTTTAGGAGAGAGGCAAAAGGTGGTGCCTAAAAACCTGACTGCCTAAAAACCTGACTGCATAAAAACCTGGCTGCCTAAAAACCTGCTCTAACCAGCAATAGAGACAGTTCTGGGGAAGCATCACAGGGGATATTATTTCTTTATGATCTCTTCTCTGGCCTCCTCGATATTTGTTTTACGCAGCTGCCTCCAACATCTGCTTTTCATCTCTGCTCTCTGTCCATGTAGGTATTCAAAAATGCCTTCCTTCTTTCAGCTGCTCTCTGGGCCTCCTGCCTTGTCAATGAAACGTGCAGATAATTGAATTCAAAAATCACTTTAAAACGGGTTATTGAGTCTTTTCCACCCAAATAACTGAAGCTGCCTTCCACACAAAGGAAGATGGGGAAAAAGAGCAAGATGAGCCTGAAATTTCTCAAGAATCTGAAAGAAGGCTGAAGCCCTTCTGTAGTTCCAATTTGAGGAGCTTTCCCACCTTTCTACCTGATGGATTTTAAGCTGTTTCCCAGCCCCTCCTCTGTGCACTTAGAGCAATCAGATCCCAAGCTGAGGTTTAGCCTTTGAGCCCTGGATCCACCTCTGGAGCATTGGGATTCCCGGGAGAGCAGCTCCTTGTGGCCAAGCATCCAGCCTTGGTGTCAGAAATCCCTGGTTCCTTGGCTTTTGGCACCGGTTGGCATGAAAACATCTCAGTCCTGGCACGGCAGGTCCTGGCAGCTCTGCCCCGCTGGGAGGGGGCATTGCACGAGGGGGGTTTGCAGTTATTCCATCCCACTTTCAGCCTGAAATGCTCTCCCTCCTCCCTCCTCCCCGGGACACGCGGGGTTGTTGCTCTTGGATTAAGGAGCTGCAGCTCCGAGGCTTTTCTCAAAAGCAAATACAACTTTTGACCTCAGTGAGGAGCAGATTTTGCCTGGATGCAAGGCCAGCAGCTCCACGAGGCTCCTGATGCCTCCTCCCTCTCATTCTCACGGCAGCCTCCTCAGAGAAAAGCTCTTTTTCTTCACAGAAAATCCCTCTCCTTTTGATGTTTTGATGTTTTTCCCTTTCTTTTTTTATTTATCTCCTTGGGCAAAGCTCGCCCTTGGAATAACACCCCTCCACAGGGCAGTATCCATGTGTTCCTGGAGCTGAGCTTCTCCTGCATCTTGGATCAGCCACAGAACAGAACAAATCTGCATTTTCTCAAGCAGGAGATCAGCAGTGACGTTTGGAGCCCCACGACTGAAAACTGGGCAGAAAATGCTGCCAGGCTCAGGTGGGGTGGTCTGAAGCGTAACCCACCTCCCAGCCCAGAGGGAGAATGGGGTTTGCATCCCTTCCTTCTCCCCCTCTTCCTCTTCCTCGGAGTTACCTGGGCAAACAGCCCATAATAAGGAGAGGAGACTGAGAAAAAGCTGCCAGGTCATGGCTCCAATGTCTATAAGGTGTAGAGGATTTTAAGGAAAGTAACAAGGAGCAGAACTGGGGCCAGGTGGGATCAAGGTCCCCAAGCCCTGGAGGTCCCCAAGCCCCGGAGGTCTCCAAACCAGCCCTGAGCAGAGCCCCAAGGTCGGTGTCCACTGGGATTCACATGCCCTGGTTTTGTTTAGCAGGCAGAGGAAAACCTCCTGTGCTTCTGCATCCTCCTCCATCTGAGAATGTAAACCATGGTAAAGTGTCTGCTTATAGCGTGACCTCTTCACTTCAGTGGGGGTTCTGTTCTGGGGTGAATTCCAGCAAACCACGGTGTATACAAGGAAAATGCCTTTTTTCGGTGCTCTCACGCCCATTAAAAATCCTTGGGGGAGAAGCTGGAGAGTTCTCATGGCTCACCCAGGAAAGCTGAGGGAATAAATCTTCCTATTCCACCCGTTTAAAAAAATAAAAGAAAAAAGAAATTAACTCAAATCAGTTTTAAGTAATTGTTTGGTACTCCCTGTGCTGACGCGTCTGCTCTGAGTTTTAAACCAGTGAAGTGCTGGGTTTTCCACCCAAACTCAGGTTTGCAGCAAACAGGAACAAACTCAGCCCTGCCCTTGGAGTGAGCAGGAGGTCGGGATCCCCAGGTCACCATTTCTGAATTCCAGGAGGGATACAGCCCGCTCCGGGGACAGCGCTGTGCTGGACAGACAAAGCCCTTCCCGAAGGATTCTGGCTCCCCACCGTGGCAACAGCCCGAGCTGGGCTGGGGAATGTGCCAGAGGAGGCAGCCCAGGGTGAGGAGGTTGGAGCTGAGCGGGAAGGTGATGGACGGGGCTTGGAGCAGCCTGGCCTAGCGGAAGGTGTCCCTGCCCCTGGAGAGGGGTGGATTAGGTGACCTTCAAAGTCCTTCCCAACAGAACCGTTCCGTGGTGGCCAGAGGCAGCTGGGCACTGGGAGTCGCAGCCCCTGGGAGCTCCAGCTGCTGTTCCAGGAGCTGCTTCTGCACAGGGCTGGGGGAAATGACAGTTCCTGTGAGGGACAGGCAGGGTCCCACACTTCCCCGTGGTCACCCGGCTCTGTAAACAAACTTCCGTGTGCCTGGAGACAGATCAGAGCCCGGGACTCCGTCCCTCTGCTCCTCAGCATGCTGAGGGAAAAGCCAAGAGCAATAGATTTATGGAATCCAAACATCACAAATGCAATTTATTTACACTGCTGACGCTGAAAGGAGAAGCAGATGCTTCTGGTTTGGATGCCTGTCCAGCCTAATTTCAGGAGAACGTGGGGGTCAGCGTGAGGGAAAGGAAGGAATCAAAATGTTCAGTGTGTCACCCCCAGTGACAGTCCTGGTCCATCCCCGTCACATCCCCACAGCCGTGTGTGCCTGAACACAACGCTCAGCTCTCCGGGAACAGCCTCCAGAGCCCACAGTCCCGTTTCCCTAATTATGCTGTGAGATATCCATCCAGGATACCTCCAGTGGGACCAGAGCCTGGGCCAGAGGGTTGCAGAGCAGTGCAGGGCTCTGGCTGACTCGGTGTGGCAGCAGCTTGTCCTGGCTCAAACCATCCTGAGGCCGAAGGAGTGGACAAACAGCCCCTGGGAGATTTATTTGGCACAGCTGCATCATGCAAGGGAGAGGTCCCAAACCCAGGACTGAATAAAGGGGACTTGAGTGGCCACCAAAAGGTGTGTTTGGCGACCAGGCGTGGAGCTGGCTGGGACCTGCTGCCTCCTGTGCCACATTGTGGGGTCACAGATGGATCCCTTGGCAAGAGACCTTAAATCCCATCCTATCCCACCCCTGCCATGGGCAGGGACACCTTCCACTCTCACAGGCTGCTCCAAGCCCCGTCCAACCTGGCCTTGGACACTCCCAGGAATCCAGGGGCAGCCACAGCTCCTCTGGGCACCCTGTGCCAGGGCCTCCCCATCCTCACAGGGAAGAATTCCTTCCCAATATCCCACCTAACCCCGTCCTCCTTCATCCCAAAGCCATCCCCCCTGTCCTGTGCCTGCCTGCCTTGGTCCAAAGTACCAGAGCGAAGCAGGATTTTCCTTAGGGCGGGTTTGCTCCGTCTCTCCCAGCAGAGGGCACGATGTGCAAGCGAGAGCGGCGATCCTCGGCCCGGAGCGATTCCAGGAATGATGCAGCGAACAGGAACCAGAGCCGGAACCCCCCAGACGGGACGTGACGGACGCGGCGTGTCCTTGGGGCGGCCGGGGCTGCTCACTGCTCCCAGCCCGCGGCCAAACACCTTCTTGCACTTTCGAGAGCGCTTGGTTTCGTTATTAAACACCGCCGGAGGTGCTTTAAATGGCATTTAGAGAAACAGCTGTGAGTTCAAGAAAATGGAGCCAGCATCTGTTAGAAGAAACCAAACTGCCCCTAATTTTCCAGAATTTTGATCTGAGAAGACCAACGTTTCCCGAAAACATTCAATGTCTTCTAACAAAGTGATTTGCAGGGAGCAAACCCGTGTCCTCCGTTCAATCTGCTCTGTGGGTCCTGTGAGGTCTAAACCCAAGTGTTTGGGTTATCGGTGCTTCAGAAAACTCATCTCTAAAAATAACTTACTTATAGAGAAATACCTTCCTGTCCTGGCCTTCCCTTCTCCCTGGATTATTATCAAACTTTGTTTGAAAGTGGCTTCCCAGCAAAAGTAGGAGAAAAGTTCCTGTCTTGCCTTAATCATTAAATGAGGTAAACATGCTGTGTAACCTCAGCCCTGTAATTTAAGGATTTTGGTCATTCCTAGGGCATGGGAATTCCCCTTTCATGGGCACCGTCACGTATCTTTTATTCCACCTTTCTGCTCACATGGTGCTGCTGCAGTGATGCAAGTGCTGGCTGACACTCACTTACAAGCAGTGAAATCTAAACTGCTTTTCTTCCAGGAGGCAAAGTTTACACAAATCCAGTTCAGGCAAATGTCCTGCGAGAGCCTGTTGTGAGAGGGAAATGCCTTCCTGCAGCTGCCTCATGGCAGCTGTGTCCTGCCCATCCGTGCTTCCACTAGAATTCCCTGTTGCAGAGGGATGGGTGCCTCTCCCTGCACCCCAGAAAAGCCTTTTGTGGTCCTGGAGAAGATGGATCGGGGGGTTTGGTGCAGGAAATAGCTCCAAGAGAAACACAGGGTGCCCAGAGAAGCTGTGGCTGCCCCATCCCTGGAAGCATCCTGGGGCTTGGAGCAACCTGGGCTAGGGAAAGGTGTCCCTGCCCATGGCAGGGGGTGGATGAAATGGACTTTAAGGATCCTTTCCCACCTGAACCATTCCATGTTTTTGTGATTCCAAGCTCTTGGAAGGCAGATTCTGAGCTCTTTTGGAGAGAATGACCTGACTCCTCAGCCACAGCCACATCAAGCACCAGGAGCCAGCCAAAACCACTCAGGGAATCGTATCCAAGTGGAAAATAAAAATAGCTCGTGTGTTTTAGCTGAGCTGTAGAGAAGCCCTCTCTATTTCAAGGATTTGGAAACTTCAGCTGAGGATATGAACAAAGGGAATGGAGGGTCTGTCCTTGACTGCAAAGTGCTTTGGGTGTCCCAGCCGTGCAGATTTCTCCAAGTCTGGTGTTCTGACCCAGAATTTCCCTGTGGAGCATCTCCTTCCCTTTCAGCTTGACCACTGCCACAAACCCCAGCTGCTGCCAGGAGGGACACTGGGTCATCAGAGAATCATCGAGGTTGAAGGGATCTCCAAGATCACCGAGTCCAACCCGAGCTGTTCCACACACAGAGGTGGCACCAGCCAAGGGAAAAGCCAAAGGCTGCTCATTCTCCTGGGAAATCCCTTCCTCCCCTCACTGCTGGGTGTGCACAGAGCAGCTCTTGGCCGTGGAGGACAGCAGGAAGGGCTTCCACCCACAGCACCCATGAGCAGCACAGCGAAACCACCAGCAGCCCCTGGGTCTTCCCTGGTGGCTGTCTGCTGACGGGGGGAACTCTTCCATTTATCAGTTTGATCATCCTGTGCAGGGTTTTGTTTCCTCTCCATCTGCAAAGGTGACCAGAAGTGGGGCTGATGGGGACCAGCTGCCAGGAACTGCACCACAGCAAAACTGTGAATTTGCTGAGATAGGGCAGGAGATAGAACATCCCCTGGTGTCACTGGGTTCTCTCTGTCCCTCTTTGCCAACCAAGGAGTCAAATGTGGTCTGAATGTTCACTGTAACAACCTTGCCAACATGGGCTGTAACAAAATAATCATCTCCTCTAGATCTCTCTGGCATAACCTCAGCAAAAATACATAAATAATGCCCAGGCTTTAAGAAAATAGATTTTTATTAATTACAGCACTTCAAGTAACATTTCAGCTCTCCTGGGAGTGTCTCACTTCAGGCTTCAGGGGCAAGAACAGGTTATCACAGTGCATCAGGTTATTAGGACATCCTTCCTGCTGACGGGGTCAGCTTTGTCTGGGAATGTTCATCCAAGGCTTTAAATGACTTGATTACATTTCTGCTCCGCTTTTACTGATCCCCAGCTCTTGGCAGAGCTTCCTTTTGAGTCTCCTGAGAGGCAAAGTCAGCACTCAGCACTCGCTGCTGGTGCCACAGCCATGAGCTGGGGATGGCAGAAGGATTTGGGGATGGCACAAGGATTTGGGGATGGCAGAATGACCTTCACCTGAGTTAGGAATATGAGGATGGCAGAATGACCTGAGAATGGCAGAACTTCTGGCAGAAGTTCAGTCTCTCCTTGTCACAGCCTGTACCTGGAGCTGCGGGGTGTCTCCCATGTGAAGCCAGGAGGATTTGGAAGTGCCCCTGGCCACGTGTGCATTGGGCAGCGTCAGAGGTATCTGAAGCACTTCATGCCTTGCTGATAAAATCCCAGAGTGTTGAGGAAATCCCAGGAATCGCCAGCTGGGAACAGCTCTCACACATCCACCCAAGCCCCAGTGTGGTCAGAGGGACATCTGTGGCCGTGCTCTTCCACACCACTGCCAGGAGAGGTGGGACAGCTCTGCTAATCCCAGCAAATCCCTCCCTGCCTCTAAACTCATGGCCATGGAATCACTGGAGATGGCTCTGGATGCAGCACATGGACCCCTCCACGCAGGGGGCTTCTCAAACTCCCTCCTAGGACTGCATCAAACAGCTGCATCCCAGCTTTCCACCTCTTTATTCCTGAAGAAGGATGTGAGAGAAGCTGTTTCCTGCTTTGCTGTGACAACCTCCCAAGAACAGCTCCGGGAATGTTCCAAGGTGTGGCAGCTCAGCCCTGCTCTGTCCCAGGGACTCTCCAGGTGGGGCTGATGCCACGAGCTCACCTTGGGCATCTTGGTGCTCACCTCGTCTCTCCATCCCACCTGCTGAGCCTGGGGGTCACCTGAGTTAGGAATATTTTAGGACATAGATCCTGTCTTTAATAAACAACTACAAAACTCTTGGCTCAACAGATCCCTGAGGAAGCCTTTAAGCAGCCTTTTTATATAAAAAATAGTGGGGTTGATTTACAACCATGAAATGTCTCATTTCACCTGTACAGTGAATAAAGTCTAAATAAACACACACCACCTGTGGTGTCTCAATGCCAAGGGGCTCCTCGGCCCCAAACTCCTCTCAGTAACAACTGAACAGCACCAGGAATCAGGAAGGTTTAAACTCCCTGGTGAGCCTTGGTCCTGGTTATTGAGCAGTTTCCAAATGGTTTGGAATTGCATTGAAGGGTCTTGTGTTGTCCCAGCATTCCCAGAGGGAACATGGCCTACTTGGATTCGAGCCTAGACCTGGGAGACATGCTGAAGAATATCTTGTAGTAGATGTACACGTTGATAATCCTCAGCAGAATTCCCAGGATGTAGCTGAGGGACCTGAGCGGGGCCGCGGCCGCGCTGGAGAGCTGCACCAGGAGCCCCAAAGGGCCGCGGGAGGGAGCGGAGGCGCCGCTGGCCCTCAGGTGGTCATCCACGAGGAACAGGGCACACTCTGCGGCCACCAGCGTCCAGATCGCCCTGGACAGCAGCCTGGCGTTCCTGACTGTCCGTAGGGGCCGTGACTCCGAGGGCAGGAAGGTGATCAGATAGGCCTCGAAGGCCACGCAGCTGAGCAGGACACAGCTCACGTGGGCGTTGGCCGTGAGGAGGATCCGCGCCAGGACTGAGGCTGCGGGAGAGACGCCGGCACCAAAACTGCCCGAAAGCACGTCAGAAAGAAGGCTAAGGAAAACCAGGATGTCTGCCTGGGCCAGGCTGGAAATGAGGACCGCAGTGGACTTGGAGGAGACCTTGGCAGACTGCAGGAGGATCATGGTGTACACGCTGCCCAGCAGCCCCAGGAGGGTGCTGACGGCGTTGGAGGAAGACAGGACGAGGTACTGGATGTATTTCAGTGCCAGGTACCTTCTGAGATCTTTCATGTGGTCTCTCTCCATTGAAATGCCAGTTAGGAAAGAATACCTGGAATACACATAAAAAACCCCTAGTGATTAAATGTAAAATTAGCAGGATGGATTCCAGGCAAATTATGATGGACCTGCACTTTTACAAGCACATTCCGGTGTCAAGAACTGCTTGGAGATGATGCCAGCTCAGGATCTGAGCTTGTATTTACACTCTCACATCTTAAACAGGAATGAAGTTTGTAAAAAGCCTGGATATTTTTAAGTAGCATCATAATTTGTGTAATATTGCACTGCAAGGGTGTAAGTGTGAATTACCCCTGTTCCTGAAAGGGAGGAGCCAGAAAAAGATAAGCCGCGGTTCCTAGAAAATACTAAAATCATCTACGAATTCAGTTCTAATAAGTAAACAAGGAAGTTGTTATCTAAACAAGAGAAAGGAGATAAGGAAGAACGATGAGGGTTTCTCACAGATAAAGCAAATCGATTGAGCCCAGCTTCCTCCTGTAGCAGGGTGATCAATCCTGGTGGGAGCCAGCCAGCGTCACATAGCTTGGATTTTCTGAAGAGTTTCACTATTGTTTCATGAGGCATTTTTAGGGAGGAGCGAGGTGAGAAATGTGGCCTAGGTGTAACTCTGGCTAGGTCATACACAGCTGGATGGGAAGCCACGGGAAGGCTCATTCTCAGGAATTTGAGGAATGATGTGTCAGGTGGGGCTCTGCAGAGACCTCACGTTTTGTGGTTTTCATGCACTGCAAGAAGGAACTCAGCAGAATTCAGGCCTTGACTGAGGTGTGCGACCAGGTTTGAGGCCAACAGCTCAAAAAAGCTTCACTGAAGAAGTTTTGAGGATGCTGAGCCGCAGGGATTGAGCCGAGTGTAACAATTCCTTTTCTCTCCTATCGAGCAATTATCTCCTTATGTAAATTCCCGGAATTCCCAATGTCAGCACCTTGGAGCTGGTGTTACAGAGCTTTTCCAGTGCATTACCCCACAGGTCTGGGTGCTTGCTTAAATCATCACCTGGGTTTAATTGTGCTGGGGTGATGGGAAAACGATAATTCCAGGTGATTCCCATGAAAGGTTCAGAGCCAGCTTTTTGAGACTGGGATTCCCATTGCTTGTAGAGACTTGACTGGTACCAGGTTGACTCATCTGAGATTCACATGTGCCTGTTCTCCTTTGTCTTTGAAGTGTCTGATCCAACTTGCTGATGGAATGCTTTGGGGAACAAGTAGGGAAAAGATCTCTCCCTGTGATGCCATAAGGATTTTTTTGCCTTTTCTTTTATACCTCTTTTATATACCTTTATAGCCTTTCGTATTCTTAGTGTTTCTTTATAGCCTACATTCCTCGACTTATTGGGAGACTAAACATCCCAAAAGCCTCAGCCAACAAGGTCCTCTCTGGAACACATTTTTGTAAACTAAAAGATAGGTCTGTCCAGGGCAGAGTTCCTCAAGAGAGGGGTTCTTAGCCTCACTCATTGGGGAATCTTTGATAGATATGCTAATTTGTAGGACCTATAATTTTATATGTATTGTGGGTGTGCTTTCAGGGTGGGCATCTCGATGTGCATTTTGGTGTGTACCACCTGGACAGAGGGCACCAGGGATCCTCGAAATAAATACCGAGGTAAAACCCCCTTTTCCCCTCTAACTGTGTTCGGCTCTTGATTTTAAAAACAGGGATCAGGCATCACCTGTACTTCAGCTGAGTCAGCTCACCCTACCCTCACTTCCCACAGCGATTAAGTGCAAAAACAGTTCTGCGTTTTGTGGCAAAAGCAAATGATCTTAGAGGTCTTCTCCAGCCTTAATGACTCCACGATTGGTTTAACCCTTTGTTTTGATAGAGAGCACCAAAGAAATTCCGATCTGATGGAACAAACCCCGAATCCACAGTGTGGAACTCCTGCGAGTCCCCAGCTCCAAGTGGAGGAGAACCAAGCCATGGCATGTACAGCTGAATCCTGATTTGTCTTGTTGCCTTCAAGCAAGTTACTCCTTTGAAAGGCACATTAAGAACCTCCTGTCATTATTTTTTTCTCGCAACCTATTTCTGTGTCCCTTTTCATTAATTACATTATTGAGGAGGTAAATTATATGCCTTGATAAAGATCTTGGCTCGTTTTATGACCACCAACCAAGGGCTGGATTTACAGCTGATCTTGTCCATGGGAAGCATTTGAACTCAGAGCTTCTGGGCTCTGGGTCCTGCCTTACCCTAGGGCTCGGTGATGAGTCCAAGGAGGAGCGTTAGGAATCAGGAGCAGCCGGAGAAGCCGGAGGAGGTGCCTGGGGCGGGACTCTGAGGAGCTCAAAATGTTTCTCCCATCCTCTCTTCTTGAAACTTCAGCATTTTCCATAGTGCTGCCAGCATTTTTCTGACCACTGCAGTGTCCTTTGGAAAGGAACTGGAGCTTGGGGCTGGAAGATCCTTCCCACTTTCTGTGGCACCTGTCAGAGGTGTCCCTCTCTTCATTCCACGGCTGCCTCTTGAGGCAGGATCACTGTCAGGGCTCCCTCCTGCTCCCTCCACCTCTTCCACGCTATAATTTAGGGGTTAAAACTGGCATCCAGAATGCAGCAGAGCGAGGTTTGATTTCCTCCTTGGCCTCAGGGGATCGAGATGTTTATCTGCCACAGGTGTCTCACCCAGCCGGATAGGGATTGTCCTCGTGCCTCCAAAGGAATCTGGGCACAGTGTGAGAAAACAGGTGACACCCCGGGCCGACGGGCAGGGATCAGGAACAGCCCCATGGGTCACCACACAGGCACTTGCACGTGTCTGATAGGGCAGGGACATCCCAGTCCCTGGCACTTGCTCCAAGTGCTGTTTGGATACATCTGCCCCTGTGAATGAAGCAGAGCTGGGAGATGTTCCCAGAAGCTGGAGCTCCCTTTGTGGAGAGCTCCGAGGCCCCTGGCAGAGTTTTGGCACTGCCAATGCACACCCTCCATGAGGACACGGGCTGGGCTGTAGCAGGAGGAGGGCGGGAATGCTGCTCATCCCACGAGGGTGCTGTGAGGGCACAGTCCCTGCTCCTGTAGCCAAATCAGTGCCAGAGATGCCCTGGGCACGGCACTGGTCAGACACAGCCTCTGCACAGGTAAGAGAAAGGTAATTCGGGGTGAAGAGCAGGTGCATGAAGAGAGCACAGGCAGGGGCTGAAGCCACAGCTCCTCCTGCGTGGCTCACCTGAGCTCCCACTGCCAGGATCCCCATCCATAGCTGGGAATTCCCACCAGCCCACAAAGAGATTTGGTGAGGAGAGAGCAAACCTTTCTCTCTGCCTGCACCTGGGCAGATGGGATCACACCTGGGATGGGAACAGGAGTGGGGAAATGTTTCCTGAATGCCTCCAGAATGGCCACACTCAGCGAGGGAGGAAACCTGAGCTTCACCCATTTATTTACAATTTTCAAACCAGCTCTTTTGGCCTGTGGTTCAAGTCACCCACAGGAGGATTCCTGCACATGGCAGGGACACTTGGACAGTTTTTGGTCAGACGAAATCTCAGTCCAAGCTCACAGAAGGTTTCCTGAACCAACACTTGGCGTTTTCAGCGAGTTATTTTTTTATCTCCACAGAAATCTCTCCTGACACACTTCCCAAATTCCAGTGAATAATAACTCCTCATTTGTCATCAGCACACTGTTATCATCTGAGGGGTACCCAAAATACCTCCTGCTCTTAAACAACCAATTCCTTTCAAAATTCCTCCTGGAGCGGCGTCAAAGGATATAGAGAAGAACAAATTAGAAAGGCAGATTAGCACTGAGTATCCTAACTGTAATGAAGTGCTACTCCTTAGCTGAATAGGAAAAATACTCACATTTGCTGGAAGAAGCAGCCAGGGGTAGTTTTCTGCATCCCTGCACTCAGTGTGATGTCTCAGCAGAGCTGAAATGTGCCGTTTCCCTTGGATGGATTCCTGGTTTTTATACAGAGCACCCCGTGTTCGGCTCCACGTCAGAGCTGGGGCCGCGGGATTTGTTTTGCTGGGCAGCTTCCTCCAGAGCTGGTTTCACAAGGATTACTCACTTGAATCATGGTACCCATTAACTTTCAGCTGTCTGGAAAAACTGATGGCCTGCATGGAAAAGGAGTCCCAGACGCCTCCTCAGACACAGGCTGGAGCTGGAGCAGATTACAGAGAGCGATCCCGGGCTTGTCTGGGCGCCCCGTGAGCCAGCACAGGTTATCCATGAGAAAAACCTTCCGAGCACAGAAAGGATGTGCCTGGCACGGCTGGAGGGGGCTATCCCGGGAGTGTTTGTGTCGGCGTTGCCGGGGATACCCGGGTTTGGCGCTGCTGGCGCTGCACTCCCGCTCCTCGTTGTTCTCCGGGCGGGACGTGCGGCTGGAGCCAAGTTCTGGAGCCAAGTTCTTCCCTGCTTTGGGAAGTCTCCTCGCGAGGCATCGGTGAGGGGCAGCGGAGCATCCCACGGCACCGTGGGGAGCAGCAAGCGGGTACATCCCCAGCCACAGGAACACCGACAGCAGCTCCAGGCGTGCGGCTGCCGATCCCGCGCCTGCAGCCGGGACAGGGAAACAGGGAATGAAAGGCGCTGAGGCTCCCTCGGTTTCTGATCAGCCAGGAGCGTTCACTGCCTGTCCCACCCCACCCCTGCCATTCCCCTCAGCGCTTCCTGAAGCCGTGGAGAGCTGGGGAAGGATAAAGCAGCTGAAATTCCCGGTGCTGCGGGGCTCTGGCGCTGCCGTTCCCAGCCGGGGATGGTGCAGGGAAGGCAGCCCGGTGCTGCCCTGCCCACCTGGAGACACTGGGAGAGCCTCTGCCGAAGCCAGAGGAAGTCCTTGGAAACGGGGATTGGGCTGGCTGGCGATTCATGTAATTCGTGCTTGTGTAAATATTCATTTTTTATCTGATTTCAAGGAGTGGTTTTGCCAGGGAATCTCCATAGCAGTTTTGTGTTTTAAAACTTCTGCTATACTTCACAACTTCTATTATCTTGTACAATTCCTGTTCCATTTCACAACTTCTGTTGTATTTGCTTATTTTTCTTGCCTGCCACGATGATACAACAGAACCAGCGGCTGCAAGAGCACGAATGCTGCAAACTCTCCACGCTTTTCTCAGCAGCTCGAAATTTCACAACGACTCGGGGACAGATAAGATGAACCCTCCACTTCCCAGGGCACCACCCTTTTGCTGAGAGCTTCCCCCGTGCCACCCATTCTGCGAAAACATCCGGAAACTCCTGTTTTGGGGGGAGGTGGGAGGCTGAGATGGGCGATCTGGCCCTGGCTGTGCCCAGTTTCACCGACCATGGGGAAGGTGCGGGAATCTTTAATCAGCTCTCTCATTTAATCTGTCCATCTTTACCTCCCCATGGCTGGTGGCTCCTCTTTGAACACCCTCGGTGACTCCACAAACAGAACACACAGAGCTTTCCCAATTAATTCCTGTTTGCTGGGAGCTGGCTCCCAGTATTTTTCCATAAGCTGTTTATTTTGTGCTACACCTTTGTTTGAAGGCCGTGCCCAGCTCCCCGCAGTGATTACAGTGCCCTTTACAGCTGAGGAATTTCTCTTCCTTTTATTTTCCCCTCAGCAACTGAATTTAATTAGGATTCAGCAGTACATGAGAAAATTTCAGTTTTCTTCTGCCTGAGGCACTTCATTTTTGATCCGTGAGGGTTTCCAACACTCTTCCCTCACCATCTCATAGAACCACAGAATAACGGGATCACAGACTTTTTTGGGTTGGAAGGGATTTTAAAGCTCATCTCATCCCTGCCATGAGCAGGGACACCTTCCACCAGCCCAGGGTGCTCCAAGCCCCGTCCAGCCTGGCCTTGGACACTCCCAGGGATGAGGCAGCCACAGCTCCTCTGGGCCCAGGGAAATGACATCATCTGAATATCTTGTATTTTCAGGAAGTTTTTTTAACACGCTTGAAGATTTCAAGGAAATTGAGGGAGGACAATTTTCTTTGCAAATAACTCTGCAGTTAGGTCCTACAAACCAGGTCCCGATTCCTTTTCCTCGGGGGTTATCCAGTTATCTGGTCCTGATGGTGCCTGGGCTGATTGATGGCTCTGCTACTGACGGTCTGGGCTGCTCTTCTCATGCTTTACCTTGGTTTTGCTTTCTCCTGGGTTGTTTGAGAAACCAGAACAGTTCTTGTCAGATCTTCAGCCATGATGTTCCCCTCGTGAAGGGTATCCTGCCTGGACATGTGACTTGACATCATTTCCCTTCTTTATTATCCTCACAGAATGTGCATTTCTTCAGCACCTTTTGTGATTCCTCTCTGAAGCTCTCCACAACTCCTCCTCTCCATCACCTCTCAGAGTTCAAGAAGCTCCTTTTCAAAGTCAAACCCAGCCGAATGATTGTCTCTTCCGGCTGGAAAAGGGAGAAGGAGATGCCAGTCAAGTATTTGTAGGTATGAAGGGGGGTTGGGTGACAAAGGGCAGAGTCTGGAGGGCAGGAGTGACCTGTCACAGCTCCCACTGCCACCGAGCCACAGCCACTGTGGCTCCACTGGCAGCAAAGCAGCAGGAGGCTGCCCAGAAGTGCTGAGCTGACCTTCTCTGTGCCCTTCCTGATGGGAAAACAGCAGATCCTGCACGCTGGAGAAGCAGGAATTAGCAAGGGTCAGCCCTGTCCCTGCTGGCCCAGGTGAGGATGTGTGACCTGGGTGTACCCTGCCCCTCTCTCAAGAACAGGAGTTTCCCCTTCTCACCTTCCAAAGGAGCTCATCAGCAAAGGAAATGATCATCCTGCTTGTTTTATTGCCATTATTCTCAGTTTTCAGGGTAGAAAAGGAAATTACCTTTTAATGAGAGCAAATGAGGGATAAAGCATTACTAATGGAATGTTTATTCCTTGTGGACAGTAATTTCAGCCATAAAACAGGATTCCATCAGCCCCTTTCGCAGAGCTGGCAGGAAAGATTTCCTTAAAGGGAGACAGGGACAAGGTTGATGGCACAATCCTTTTTGTTAAGGTGTAGAATGGATCAAGATGTCAGAAAAAGTGCACAAAGAAGTGGTGGTGAGTCATAAAACTGGGGGGAAGAACTCGGTGCAAGACATTTAATGCAAATCTCCACGTGTTCTGACTTCCTCCTTCACTAATTCACATTTCCAGTGTGGAAATAATCACAGAACAGCACTCTGGGACACGCCCTTCATGCAGGAGCTGAGGTGGAAATTCCCCACTGCTGCCCTTAGCTGAAATTTTGGGAATACCTTGAACAAGTTTGGGAGTTCTCAGCTGACAGCTCTTCTAAAGAATAGTGCGGGGAGTGCCCCACTCAGAGCCTCGGGGCTCTGGTCCTGCAGAGCTCTGCCCCTGCCTGCTCCAGCCCCTCCTTGCTGGGAGCTCCTGGATTTCTCCCCGTGCTGTGCCACGGACAGACTTTTGTGGGGTTTCTTTCTGCTCCTGTCCTGGTTTCCCCTCAGTCTCTCACTCGTGTCCCAACGCTCCCGGTCGGATCCCTCTGGTTCCAGTTAACTCTGTGCTTTCCCTTGAGTCACAACATTCCTCTGCTCGGCTCATCTCCAGGGATGAGGCTGGCAGGAATTTCTCTGGAAGCCACAGATTTCCTCTGTTTTCTGCTGAACTTGCCCTCCTTCCCCACCCTCACATCAACACACGCTCACCTCATCCTGCCTGGGCCGTCTCCGCCCCCGTCACGGACCAGCAGCAGGAAATAATTTCCATACAGGGTTCTCCTCAGCCACAGTTTTTGTCACTTTTACCATTCCAATGCTCTCCCCCATCCCACCAGGAGGCAGCCAGAGGTTGTGTGGGGCTGGGATTGATCCAGGACATGGTACTCCCACGAGGAGGTACCAGCCCAGAGGGGCACAGGAAGCAATGTCATCCCATGGCTCATCCAGAGCGGATTTACCTGGAGTGGGGTTTCTCCAACCTTTACACCGTGTTGTAAAGTGAGAGCAGAGCAAACACTCATTGCAGTGGTGGGGGGTAAATGCAAAGTCATTGGAAAAAGCCCAAAGGAGCTTTTGGGGTTGGAAAAGGACAGCGAAGGAATGGCTGGAGCGTGGCAGGATTGGAGCCTGGGCTGAGCAGGGATCTCTGAGAGCTCCCTCAGGGCCGTGCTGGGAATCCCAAACCACCCAGGACAGCTCCAATGCCATGATCCATCTCCATCCGGACCATCACACAAAGCTCCCTTCCTCCACAGGGAGCTGAAGCAAGTGCATGAGGAATTAATTACTGCTCCTGCCTCCAGCGTGTGCCAGAAATGTCTCCTGTGTGAACACTGCTTACCTTCAGCTGGCGGGGGGAAAGCTGTCAGAAGGAAAAATTCATTATTTCTTCAACAAACAACTTAGGAGCTACTTCAGGTGTTATTGTTGCCTGAAAGAATAAAAGAGGAAACAAATTCTGTGCGATTCCCGTATTAGTGAATGTGTTTGCTTTGGACGGATGACAGGCGTTAGGAGAATGTTTCCTAGTAGGACCTCACAGATGGATAAAAATAACTTCCACGGAAAAGCAGCTAATTAAGAGAGTGACCCAAGTGTGCTGCTGCCAAATTTCGGGAGGCCCGAGCTGCCAGCCCAGGAAAATCCTTTTGGGAACACAGCCTCGTGAAAATCCTCAATTCCCTGCAAAGGCCAGTTAGGGTTTGGGGGTTTTATGGGAAAGGCCAGTTAGGGTTTGGGGGTTTTATGAGAAAGGCCAGTTAGGGTTTGGGGTTTTTATGGGAAAGACGGAGTTTTGGGCAAATTGCTCGAGCCAAGGGAGACCAGACAAGGCATTGGTGGGAGTGGAAAAGAGCTGGGACAGCTCAAGCTCCTGTGGTCCAGGTGAACGGGAGGAAATAGAGGAAAACGTTGGTTTCTGCTCAGAGAAACTCTGGTCTTCAGAGCAAGTTGGTATCAGGATTTCCGGGCCTTATCACTTGGCAGGTCACAAACTGCTGAAGCTGATAAAAGATCTGGGGGCAGGGGGAGAACCATATCTGCTCGATGGGGCATTGCCACAAGTTTGGTGGGGTTTTTTAGGGCCTCATGAGGGTTTTTCAGAAGAAACTGCCCTTTCCTGCCAGCTGAAGCTGCAGGGGGTGTCACCGGTGTCCCCACAAACCCAGGACAGTGCCAGTGGTCGCCACCACAACCTGCACAGGGAAGGCTGAAGGATTCCCAGCTTCCTGAAGCTTTTTGGGATTTGTTCTTCCCTCTCTTTGGAAGAGAGCAGTGGGACGTGGAAAATAGGACCTGTGAGGCACCTGCTGCTCCTGGCAGTGGCTGTGCAGAGCCAGAAGTTCTGGGAGCAGATCCATGGCAGGGATGAGCCAGGTGCTCGTGCTGACACAGCCCCGTGGATTTGCTGGACCAGCTGCTCCTTCCCAAATCTGTCTGGAAAACAAAAATAAAAGCTGAATACTGATGCTCCCGTTCCATGGAGTCCTGCTGCGCCTCAGGAACGAGGATTGTGGGAAAAATCAGAAGGAAAACACAGCAGAGGAAGAATAATGGGAATAAAGCACAGCTAAATAAATAAATAACGAGGCAAGCCAAGCCTTCAGCTGAACTAATGGCTTGTGGTTCCTGCAGGGGAAGGTTGGGAGCTGGGAAAACATCTGCCTGATGCTTTTACAATTCCATTCTAATATTTAAAGGCAGGGATGAGAGGCTGAAATTTGATTTTTTTGAAGCAATGGAGAGACTTGAATGTGGATGGATTAATTATAAGAGAAGGCAGAAATCAGTCGTCAGCCTGGAAGCTCAACAGAAGCAGGGCTGACGTGACTCAGAGGGCCTCAGACGGCCAAAAAAGGTCAATTTTGGTGATGTAGGGTCTGCAGGGAGCAGGAGGCAGCCAGAAATCTCCTGGACTGCAGAAAGTTCCCACGGAAATCTGAACTCTCCTGAGAAGGGGCTGGGGTTGGGGTCAGTCCAAGGTCACTCCTGAGCTGGACCTTACAAAGCCCGTGGGGCTTTGATGCACAGACAGACACAGACTAAACAGACAGAGCCGTGTTGGGGTGGTTCGGATCTGTGGGTCCTCAGAGTGTGGCCAAATGGAAACAAAATCTCATCAAAATTATTTCAGGGAGCTCGAAGAAAGTTGGGGAAAGACCCTAATGCACCAGTGGCACTGACTGGAGTGAGCTGCACCTCTCAAACGCACAAAATGATGGCTCAGAAGCAGCACAGAGAGGAGTTTCAGGTGGTTTTTGGCAACGGGTGACGAAGTCCAGGCTGTACCAGGTGGTGATTACAGGAATCCTTCAGCTCCCTGCTTCTCAGCACTTGGAAACCCATTGGAAGGGGCTAAGAAGTCATTAATCCCAACAGAATCGTGTCCCAGTTTTGCAAAAGCTCCACTGATATCAGTTATTTATCATGCCCCCCTATCAGAGTCTTCCTTTGCTGGCAGTGTTTTTGTGTTTTGTGGGATCCCCAGATGGATGGGAACAGCCACGTTCTCCTTGGCCTTGAAATTGCCCAAACTCAGCCTCAACATGGTCATAAATCTTTAAATCATTATATTTATGTATAAATACTTGAGTTATTAACTTATGCATTTCATTGGTGCTGGATTGAGCTGGAGATCAACACTCATGGATCACTTTCTGGAATGTTGATCCCAGGCCTGACTGTCCCCAACAGGGACACCATGGACACCAGCCTGGGCTGGGATTGTCCCCAGCCTCCACCACCTCCTGGAGCACCATTTGAGACATCACTGATCACAAGGGAGATGATCTTCAGTGTGATATAATTTTATATATTTTCTTTTTAGGAAGAAAGCTTTCCCACTGGCTGCCTTGGCTGCTGCCCTGTCCTTTCCCAAGCCAGGTGAATATTCCATCCTAAAGCCTGCTCCTGGCATTTTGTGGGCCTGGGCTGCACAGAGCAGTGGAATCATGGCAGAAAAAGAGTGAAAACCTTCTCCACCGAGCATTTAAAAAACTCCAAACAGCCGTTCTCGGCACAGGAGATAAGAGCAGGCAGTTACATAATTGAGGGATGATTCAGAGCCCAGAGGAAGCATTTTTGGGCTGATCAGGAGCTGATAGCTGGCCTGGCCTGAGAGCATATGTCATGAAATCCAAGCAGAAAGGATGGCACAGAAGTTTTTGAGCAGAAGGTGGGAGCAAAAGCAGCTCAGTGTGGTGGTGTAGGGTGGCAGAGACCACACAACTCCTCGCTCCGATGGAAAATGTGAATTATTTTCAGGCAGATCCACCGGTGACACTCAGGAAATGAGAGGTTGTAACAATTAAAACCAAAACTTCGATTTCATAAAGATTTCTGGTGCTATCTGCCACAATCTGCTGTAGAAGCAGAGCTGCAGGAGGGCTGGAGGTGGGCACCGGTGCTGTAGGAACATCTTTTCACGAATTCCTGGCGCGTGGGGTGTCCCCATGTGGCCTCAGCTCTGCACAGAGGGCCTGGTTAGGTCATCATTCATCAGAGGCTTTCTCTTTGCATTTTTCCTTTCAAGTCAACAAGAAAACAAAAAAAACCCCCAAACCGTCAAGAAGAGAACTTGAATGCTAATAGACAGGAAGTTTCTGATACTCCTTCCTGTGGTGTTTTTAACCAGACACTTTGCATATCTGATGCTCCAGATCTGTCGTTCTGGAGGGCTCAGTTCTTGTTTTCTCCCACTCTCGTGAAGCAATTGCAAACCCCTCCTTGGCAGAGGAACCAGAACGTTGTTGCTTCTCTGTGCCCCAGTTCATTCTGCTCCAAAGTTGAATTTTTGGGCTGGCCTTGGCTGCCCTGACGTTTCCCTTGGCTGAAGAAGCCGGGCGTGTCCAACCCCAGGTTCCACCCTGCCTTCTCCTTTCTCCAGGAGCTTGATTAGACTTTTCCCTTGTTACTTTGGCTGGGTTTTAATTATATCCTTCCAAGATCTTATCTCTCTCCCCATTCACGCAGTGTCCATCTGATACCTGTTGTATTCCTTTGGGAATTAGAAGCCCGGGACTCAGCTCCAAGGCTGCTCTGAGTGATCTCAGCTTGGACACGGACATGGGGCTTTCCCTGTCAGTCAGTAACAGAACCATCCCCCTGGTACCCATCATTTTACCACCCAAACACAGCCCAGAAACCCAGGATTATTATCCTAAAAAGGAATAAAATGGCACTTAGGCACGTGGTCTTGGCTTGGCAGTGCTTGATCACGGTTGGATAAATTATCTTCAGGGTCTTTTCCAACTTAAAATCATTCCGTGATTCCACGTCTCCTGGTGGTTAACGTGCAGCAATTGAAAAATCAGGTTTCTCCTGGGAAGTTGGTCTTGTCCTTGTGCTTCTCAGCTCTTCCCAGGGTAAAACTGTGAGTGAGAACAGAGAGCAAAGGTGCAAATAAAATAAAATGGGAATAATTAAAAGGTTAATCCCATGGCAACTTATGTTTGATCATCAAAGATTAATTAGGGAGGTTTAGCTGACCTGGCATTTCTTCTTAATAGCTCTTAAGGAAAATCTGATTTCCTCGTGGATGTATCTGCACAACTAACACGGAGCTGTTCTGCTGAAAGGCAAGGTTTGCATCCTGATGGATTTTTCCTGAGAAAAGCCTCTGGCAGGGACTGCAGTTTTATTCCACCACACGATGCTGAACATGATCTCTGGGATTCTGTGGAAAATACTGGATGTGGGCTGTGTCCCAGATAATCCTCTGGCCGTCCTCAAATCCCGAGCAGCAATTTTATATCACAAGGCACACGAAATAAATACAGGCTCCAGCTGTCACCAATGACAGTTGGACTTGGGGATCTCCGAGCTCTTTTCCAACTTTGGTTATTCTGTGCTTCATGAGTTCACATGAACTTGCCTCTCTGTTTAGATTTGAACAAATTTCCAAGTTCTACAGGCCCTGAAAATCATATTGATGCCAAAAACCCCACATATTTTCATGCTGTTTATTCCGATGCCTTTCCCGAAAGAGAATGCCAACTGGCACAGGCTATTTTTGGCTTTCCAGTTTACAAAAGATTAAAGCAAAATTTCTCCATGAGGAATTTTTGCTTTTGCACTGTTGGGTTTTCCGGGGTGAAGTTTGTTTTCTCATCTGCCAGTGACAGAGAATTCTGGCGGGTTTTGTGACGAGAAAACCCTGCTGTCAAAAGATGAACATCAGAGAATTAAAATGTTGCGTTTGTGGGCGAGAAAGGCTCCCAGTAGGCCCAGCTGGGAGGGTTAAAGTCACTGGTGACTTGCAAGGACCCTCACACCCAGTTCCAGCCTGAGGGTCAATAATGCACCTTTAGGTCTGTCCCATTCTGGAAAAAAATAATAGGATGAAAGGATAATTTGGAGAGATTTGGATATGTTACAGATTTTTCCATCAGTTCTACAAAACCAGGAGCACTCATAGAATTTCCCAGCTCCTCATAAACGAACCACCAGGGACGGGAGAATGCTTTCAGGCTGCTTTTCCCTGACGGTGTTCCACCTGAGAGGGATGCTGCCCATTCCCTGAGTGGTTTCTCCGTGATGGAACTTGTGAAACAGTGGAGGCAGAGCTCAAACCCAGCCCTATCTGCCCCATCTGCTGCAGGCCTCGTGTTCCACGTACAAAACAGGAAGGGGAAGCAGCAATTGGCTCTATCAGAACAGCATCTCCTGCCAGAGCGGCTCTTTGTTCTCACAGGTTGACACGATGGAACCATGAAAACACCCCAACCAAGGAAGTGCAGTTCAAAGGTTTTTGTGATGGATTTAACTTCTTTCTGAGGTGGTCGATCAAGTGAGGGACTTGGGATGCTTTTCCTGGCACCCAGCACTGCTGGATTTGGAGGTGTTCGATGCCTGGTGGAGCCCATCCCATAATGGCTCTGGAAAGGTGCAAATTCAAGCCTTCTCTGTCACAAACCCACATGAAGAGTGTGACCAGCTGACTGCACGTGGGCCAGTTCCGGTGCTCTGCTGGGTCCTTCACCAACCAAACCACAGCAGAAGGATGGCTCAGGGTTCTTGTCCGGAGGTTTGGCCTCACGAATCGTCCTTGGATTGCAACATCCTCTCAATTTGCACAAGGTGACAGGATCAGAGCAGGTTTGAGGGTCCCTAAAAGCCCTACTTCCAGAAGAACCTGAAATGTCTGTCCTCTGTCCCAAAGATCCCTCCAAAGATCCCTCTGGTGAGGATCAGTCTAGGGCAGAGTGGAACCGCAGCACGAGGAGCGGTGGCAGCGGGGGCAGCCCTGTCCCCATCCCCACACCCCGTCAGCTCCACCTCCCGAAAAATGCAAACTCTCCCTGCTGGGTTTGCATTTTGAGAGGAAACCCAGTCAGGGAAACAGAAACAATCAGTTGTCCCTGACTGATGCCTTTGGTCCTTCCCAGATTTGTCATCCACCTCCATCCCCACCTCTTTTTCTGGGGAGAGATCGGTGCCTGTGAGAGAACAGCATCATTCTCCAAATGTTTGGGATAACAAGGATGGGACAGCAGTCCTCGCACCCAGTCCTGGGAGTAATTTATTTCATTTATCTCAGCAAGTGCTTTATCCCAAAAAATGCTGACTGGAGACCATGCTGAGGATGTCCAACCATCTCCTCACCTTCCCTCAGTCCTCTTTCCTGCTCGGAACGTTGTATTTGCAGTAAGATTTGAGAGGTTAATGGCGAGGGCTGAAGTTTCCTTCACAGAAAGTTCCCCAGCTCTGGTCTCCCACAAAAACCAGGGAATAGGGAGCTTTGTTGGCCTCGTGGCTTGGGATGGAGCAGCTTCTGGCAGCTGCCAGGGTGGATCACTCATTAATATCAATCCCTAAAAACCAAGGGGAGATGGGGGCAGTGTTGGAAGTGTGACATCCACTCAGATTCCCTCCGTTGGAGCCAGAGTGTTATCAGCCAGGTGCTGATAACACCAAATCGTGGGTTTGACCCCTGGATAAACCATTCCCTTAAAAGCTGGACTTGATGATCCTCGTGAGTCCCTTCCAGCTCAGAATACTCCATGATTCTGTGAATTGCCTGAGCTGAGTCCAGGGAACAAACAGACCCAAGTTCAGGTGACAGTAAGAGAGGTTCCCCTGGAGAAGCAGCTCCCACTGGGGGATGGCAGCGGTGCAGAAGCTGATACAGCAAAGGGATTCCACATCCTTGGCAAGCAGCAGAAATGACTTCCCCAGAGAAGGGGAAGCGAAGGAGGAGGGAGCCGAGGCCATCCCACAGCAGCTGCTGACAGCGCCGTCCCTCCCTGTGGTTTTGTGTCACCCGAACACCGACTCAGCCAGCCCGGGGCTGACCCCAGCTCACCCCCGCGCCGGGGGTGGGGAGGGACGGCCCTGACACAGCACGTCCCGGAGCACAACCCACTTGTTTCAGAATGACTGTGGGCTGCCGGCCTTCAGGGTACAGAATTTATTGCACTGAAAGGCTCTTCATCTCCACTCACACTGCGGGGGACGCCTCCAAACCTCCCCTTGCCCTCCGGTTTCCCACCCCTTTGCGGTGGAAGCGCATCCCTGCCAGAGCCCGGGGCACTGTTCCAGCGCACTCCCCTCATTAACTCCCGCCAAAAGCTTTCCATCCTCCTTCCCTCTCTTTTTCCCCTTCTGCTTTCCTCCTGCGCTTTACTTCACTTCCAGGAGGGACATTCCTGGGATGATGACTGAAGCCACGCACATTCCAGGTGGGGCTGGCTGAGTCCAGCTAACCAGGGCGGGCAGAGCCATTCCCAGGTCTCCGTGCCTGATTTCAGGCATCACCAGAGTCCTGCTTTTCAGGGGAAATCCTGCAGCTGCCACTGTCACTGGGAGCTCCCTGCCCAACCCACTCCAAATACCTCGGGGCAGGTCTGAAGCTGGGACACCATCCTTAATCCACAAGATTCCAAGAGAAGGGACTTATTTGGGGAAGTCACAGGAGAGGAAAGAGAACGCAGCTTCGTTAACAAGACGTTTCTTTCCTCACAAAACCCCACCCTTCTGCTCTCCCCTTCTTAAACAACCAGAGTGGAAGAAGTTGCCAGTGCTGGAGGGATTTTTCATTCCCTCTGGAAAGTATTTAGGCATTTAGGAAGTTGTCTGGAAGCCCTGCAGTAAAGAGATAAGCAGTGTGCTGGATTGATGGCATTTAGGATACTTGAGGAAGGGCTCAACTTCTTGGAATCTGGTGCCTGGCTGGAGCTGCAGGAATTTGAGGTCCAGGGGGAGAAGGCAATGGAGGGTCAGTCAGTGCTAAGTGAAAACCCTAAAGCATGGTCAGGCTTTTCCCAGGTTTGGATGGTCCCAGACAGATTTCCAAAGCCTCATTTGTGCCTTTATTCCTTATCCCATTGTCCTGTGGAAAGGGAATCTGAGGAGTTACAGCCTGAGCATCAAATTGCTCGTCAGACCTGATGGGGATCACTTTGTTGGGGTCTTCTTCACCCTCATTCCTCCAGGAATTCATCCAGGACTCCTTTTAGGAGTCCTCCCCTTCCCTTGCTCTCCTCTGGCTCTCCTCACACGTTGATATATCAGGGAGTACCCCGGTCCTGCCCCCCCAAATTCCACATGTCATCTTTGCCACGTCGTGTCAGAGCTGCACGTCGTGCAAACACGTCGTGTTTGAGCTCCTCATGAATTCAGAGTGGAAACCCTTCCCACCAAAACTCTGGCAGCAATTCCAGCACATCTGGAGCAGCAGCAGCCTCCTCGATCCCACAGCAACTTCAGCCTGCTTTGCAACTAGAAATCTTCCTGTTCTTGAGAGGGAAAGGCAGAAAAGGAAAGAGAACAGGAAAAAAAAAAAAAGAAAAGGAGAAGGAATAACTGAGTAGCAAAAAGCAGAAGGAATGGCCAAAAAAGGTACCAAAAAAGCAGAAGGAATGGCAGAATGGAGTAACAGCAGAATGTGCACTACAAATAAAACAAACTCCAGAGGCGGCTCCCAGCACAGGAGATTGCAGGCAGTGCAAGGAATTGTCCAGTCTCAGAGGCTCTTGGACCCCCATCCTTGAAAGTCTTCAGAATCAGGTGGGACAAAGCCCTGAGCAGCCTGGCCTGCACTGGAGTTGCACTGGAGATTTCCTGAGGTCCCCTCCAGCCTGAATTATCCCATGGGCCTGCAATTTGACTGTTCCCAGTATGCTGCCAAGCAGCTCTTTGGAGCTGGAGAGGCTTCCTGGGCATGGGTGGGTGAGGAAAAGTGGGAAGCTCTTGGGAAGGGCAGAGGGAAGAGCTGCATTTCCTCCTCACACACCTTCACTCTTCATGGAGAGTGAGGTCAGAGAGAAACTGACACATCCACAGCACCGTAGCTTTGGAAACTCCAAAAGCAGCCACAAAAATGGAGCTGGGGCAGGAAAATGGCAGGGAATTCTCCCAGGTGGTCATACACTGTGGGGGAGCTGGGCTGGGGTGGCTTCACAGCAGGAAAACGTGGGGTCACTGCTGCCAACACTTGGAACAGAGCTGGGCAGGCTGAGCCTGGGGACAGCAGCACTGGGGAATGGGAACCAGGGATGCCCGTG
>VZRR01012554.1:0-17223 GCA_013398015.1 Oreocharis arfaki
CTCTCCCGAGGGAGGCCGGTGATTGGCGGGGCCAAGTGTCTGTCGCGCGGCGGGAAGCGGGGGCCGGGGAGCGCGCGGGGGGAGATGGCGAGGGCGGGCGGGCGGCCATGAGGGGTCGGGTCGCCTCTCATGGGGATCACGTCGCTCTTCAGTGTGGTCAGGTCGCCCCTCGTGGGGGTGAAGTTGCCTCCTCCTGGGATCGCCCTGGGACGGCTTCCCCGGGGGACACAGCTCGGCGCTGCCTCCTGCGTTGTACAGTGCGGGCAGGAGAGCTGCTGGTCCCTGTGCAGGGGGGGGCACTGAGGGCGTGACACTGGGGAGAGGGAAGATCACAGAATCTCCTGCATTGGAAGGGACCCACAAGGATCATCCAGTCCAACCCCTGCCCTGCACAGACCCCCCAACACCCCCACCCTGGGCATCCCTGGCAGCGCTGCCCAAACGCTCCCGGAGCTCTGGCAGCCTCGGGGCCGTGCCCATTCCCTGGGGAGCCTGGGCAGTGCCCAGCACCCTCTGGGGGAAGAACCTTTCCCTGCTCTCCAGCCTGACCTTTCCTGACAACAGATCCAGCCGCTCCCTGGGTCCTGTCCCTGGTCACCGCAGATCAGTGTCTGACCCTCCTGTTGCCCTCACCATACGTGGGGAAGGCAGAGGGACTGGTGCCTTTCGTGAGGTAAATCGGCACTTTAAAGTGTTAAACAACATGAATTAGGCACATCAAGTACAGGTGGAAAACGCGGCATCCAAAGGGGAGAAAAGGAGTCAGTATTTTCCTTCTACTACACCGGGTTGCTCCAAGCCCCGTCCGGCCTGGCCTGGGCACTCCCAGGGCTGGAGCAGCCGCTCTGTGATCCTGCATCTCAAAGGCTTCCCAGACACTTGCACTCAGAAGTTCGCAGAAGCCAAGTTCCAGCCGCCTTTCAGGCAGGGAGGCCAGAAGGGTCGTGGCCCTCGCTACAAAGCAGAGAGGTTTTATCTTGTGATGATATTTCCGTACTGCTCCGTTGGTGCTCAGGACACTCAGCCCCGGTCCCCTTCCCTGTGGTTGCTGAGCAGAGAACTTGGCCGCAAATCCTGAGCCTACGAGAAATTCCCGGCTAACACAGAAAGAAACTAAAACTACACAGCCCTGGAGTCCTGATGGGACGCTCAGATCCGACAGCTCAGCCCAGCAGGCTCTTTGTTATGTTAAGCTCGGACTTATGTGAAGGATGGGCATAAAATGGAAAATTTCCTCTTGCAAGTCTTCTGCTGGAACGCACCTTTTCAGCAGGTGTTGCTTGTGGAAGACAGTGGCTATTTAAATGCAAATTGTTGGGTTTTCCATCCCCTGGAGCGGCCAGCAATTCCTGTGCTCCGTAGGGAACAGAGTGGGTGTATGGCTTGTTCTCTGCTTCACTGCAGTAACAGCAGATTATGTGCTTGACCCTACTGAGGGATCAAAATAAAACATAAACGGCTCCTTTGAATGTTGAAAGGTGCTGTGTGTGCTTTCAAAAAGAGGTAAATAAGGACATTTATATCCCAGAATAATGCCCCACAGAAATATCATACCATAGGTAACCCTTACATTCAACCACACCAACACAGGCATGTGCATGCAGGATGGAACTCGTAAATTTAACACAATGCCCTCACTATATAATTGTTTTCCATCCCAAATACCTTTGATCACCATTTAATACCTATTTATTTCAAATCTAACCTGTAATCTCCTTAAGACAGGATTTGTCTTACAGTGGCTGGTCTGCATAGTGGTTGGCATAGTTGGAGTCTTTTTCCTATCCCCGAACCTTCAGAAACTGCCAAAATAAAACTAATTAAGTTAATGAAACAGATTGCACTAGCACACTCTCTGTAAATTAAAACAAGTCTCTCTGTGTTCAGCAAGTGGCAGGAAGGACAGAAGTGGAGAGAAGAAACTATAAATTACACAGAGGAACAGAGACAATCTCAGGGAATAAAACAATTAAAATGAAGGCAGGAAAAATGCCGAGCTCCACAAAGATGCGTTGCAGTAAATTGTGGGGAGGGGCAGCTGAGGAAGGTGTGAGTTCGGGTGGAGAGAGTGAGGGGATGTGGGGAAGGAGCAGATGCGGCTGGAGCTGTGCACAGCACCCACGGGGAAGGAATTGTTTGCGTGGGCAAGCTGGGACGTGAGAGGGGTCTGGGACACAGGAACCTTTAAACTCGGCATTGGTGATATTGGTTTGTTCTGTCGTGAAACTCCCCTCTGGAAGTGTGAACAGTCCCAGCACGTCGGAGTGCTTCAGGTAATAACTGCCGGGGTAGGGGGTGTGGAGTTTTCAGATGCGGGGTGGTGGGAACATCACTCTCTGGGCATCGAGTTCCCTGGAACTGCGCTGCCATGGAGGAGCCACCAGCAGTGCAAGGCTTTAAGGAGCAACATTCATAAATGGAGAGCAATCAGGGTTCCAGGGAAGCCGAATCCGTGGTTGCAGCTTCCCCCAGCTTCCTGGGAGCGAGGCTGTGTTAGCAGGCTCCACAGGGAGCTGCCCCTGGCGATCGCCCAGTGGCTGGAATTCGTGGTGCCTCTGGTATCCAAGGGAGCTGGAGATGTCCAAGTTCCCTGTGCTGTCCCTGCTGCAGCTGATCTGTGTCCGTGTGGGCACACAGGGCTCTGAAGGAGTGTGGGGGTTTATAGGGACACTTTGTAGTGTCTTGGTGGGACAGCAGATCCCTCTCCTAATACCTGCACCGGGGAGGAGGAGCTCAGGAGAAGAGGTTCTCAGTCTGAAGTTCCAGCAGCCCCTCTGAGGCTTTGGGACTCCCTGCATTCCAAGATGTGGTTTGTATCCTCACTGCAGCCTTTGCAGGCTCTGTGCTGCAGGAACACGGGGCTCTGCTGCCCTGCTCAATCCCAACTGCAGTGACAGTGGCTTCCTGTGGCCCTGGGCAAGGCCACCAAACCCTCCCCGAGTCGGGTTTAGTGTTCACAGCTTTACACAGTGCTAATAAATCCACCAGTCAGTGTTTTCAAGGCATGATCTGCTGGTGGGGAATGTTCAAGGCTTTCCAAGATAAAAAGAAAACGTGTAACCAGTGAAAACCACTGTATGTGAGCAATGCAGAGGGATACAGACAAATGAACTGAAAGTAAAACTGGGTCTTGGTCATGTGCTGCAAACTCACTGCTCCTCTAACAGGTCAGGAAAGTAATGCTCTTACAACAGTTGTTAATTATATTTAAACTGGATTGAAATTTGTTAGTGAATTCTTATAGAAAATTGGTTTGGGGTGAGAAAATAATCAGTCCTTCCTGTAATGTCAGTAGCTGATTTCTGTGGCCCTATGAACACAGAGCTCATTTTGCTGGGTTTAGGAATGAGCATTAAAGGATTTGGGAAACCTCACTGCAGGCACACGTGCCCCAGAACTCTGCCCTGCAATCTGAAAAGTCAATTATGTGCTACACTTCTTGTGAACAAGAGATGAAGTCAATGAGTGGGGCTTTACCTAATGTCTGTATGGAGAATTGATTGCAATGAATTTCCTCAGCTGGGCTTGCTTTAAAAAATGGCAATTCTGAGCCCTTGGGGTGAAGGACTGGCACTGTCTCGCTGCTGACATCTCACACTTTGCAGTTGTAAGGAAATGGAGTCTGAAGGTACTTCCTGTCTTATCTTGTGATCTGGCTGGTTTCTGCCTCCTGCAGCCTGTGCAGCTGCAGGTGCTGTGGCATCCACGCTGTGTCTCCATGGGTTTCTCCATTCAGAGAAAATGGGCATCGTCACTGGAGCCAGGACAGACTGGGAGGGCAAACTCAGCTGTAGGTAAGGCAGCTTGGTAATTAATAGAACATTTCTCACAGAAGTCTTCTGAGAAATTACAGAAGTCTCTTTAACCATAAATACCATTTTTTGTTCCTTGTGGTGTTTCTGAGGTTATTCTACATCTGCAGCCAAGCTCTGATCCCATAAAGAGTGTCCAACCGGTGAGGTGTGGCTTTTCCTCACCTGTGGTCCCTGGAGATGAATCCTGTTTCAAATAGGAATAACAGGAAGGGTAAAACACCTTAATTAGAGACGTGGGAACCCTACACAGTGTGTTCTCATCGGGGTTTGGTGCTGACAGAGCTCAAGGAGACAGGACAATAGAGGAAATGGAATTGACTGGTAATCATTTGGATCCTTTGTGCTCCCCAAGCTGAAGGAGCAGCTGCCAACTGCCTGTGATGCTGTGTCCTTCTGCTTGGCACTTCTGTGGAGCCTCAGCTCTGCTGGCTGTGAAAAATGGACAATAACATTTCATTCACACAAGAGTGATGTGGTTTAATTATAGTGAAGGTTTAAAAACAACTTGAGGATGAAGTGTTGTGTAAGTGCTAAATGTTATCCTTGACAATGACACAGGGACCAGAAAATTGGGCTTTCAGATGCATCTGGTTATTCCATAAATTACAAATGAATTCCTCTCCTTAAATTAAGAGTTACTGAGACATTCAGCTTTCTTGCTAATTGTTTGACCAATTGGATGGATTTCAGTGCATTGTCTGGTGGAGACGAATGTGTTTTCCAGCTCGACATTGCCTGACATGCAACAATCAGATATGGACTGGCTGCAGAGCAGAGCCCAGCACTGCAGGTGGTCACCAAAAGAGAACAAATTTGTAGTGGGATTTTCCAGGGAGATTTCAAAAGTGCCTCCAACAGGCTGTCTGTCCCTCCTGGAGCCAGCCGTCCTTCATGGCTTACCTGAGTAAAACCAAGTAACTCTTGTCTCACGTCCTTGTCTGCTTTTCCATGTCACTCAGAACTTGGAGGTTTTGTACCTGGATCTTCCTGGGAGCTCACAGTCTGTGATGGAGACACTGCAGAGCCTGGGACTCCACACTCCCATGGGTCCCTCTGCTCTCTTGTGATACTTCTGAAGCTGTTCCAAAGGCAGGGGTGGGGCAGAAATGACAATGCAGTCACCCTTTTTAAGTCGTGCTCAAAAAGCAAAAGTATTGAAAGCTCAGCCTTGCCATGCAGTTTGGCTTTCAGTCAAAACCCAACCAAGCTAACCCAAAAAATAAGTCCCAGCTCTTCCTGAGCTCTGCAGCTCTCCTGGGAGGGGTGGGGGCAAAGCCACTCTGAGCTGGGAGCTTCCCATGCCACGAGAGCACGTCACTGTAAGGATATGCAGGGTAATGTTCATTTCTGGTGTAACCACACTGGTGTTTTAATCCAGCCCCATCGAGGATGAGTCTGTCCCTCGTGCTGGCTGCCAACATCCACACACAAAAGCACCAAGAGCAGTTGCAGAGGTCATGGCCCATTTGTGTATGCAAATGTCCCAGTGCCTGACCTGCACATTTCTTCTCTTTATCAGATGCTCTGTTCTCTGCCTAAAATTAGAATGAAAACTTGCAGTTAGCAATTTTCAATGCCAGACTTTTTTTTCCTTGACTTTTTGAGGGTAACATTTTGCTGGATGATTGGTTCTCATCCCTTCTTTGTCTCTCTGTTTCATTTTTCTCCCTGTCTTTCCACAGAGTTCCCTTTTATCCACCCTGTTACTTCCTCAGGCCTCATCTGACGTGCTCAGTTTACCAAGTTAAGAAGTGCTGTCATCACAGGCAAGTATTTTCAGCTCTTCTGATTCTGAAAGTGGGCCTTGGACTGTGTGTGTCCCTGTCTGCTTTCTGTATCTTTGCATTTGGGATAAAAATAATGAAGGGACCCTAGTGATGAATAAAAATGGCAAGTTTGTTATTACTTTAAAGTACCACAGGGACTGAGGAGGAATATATAAGGAAATAAACTCCCAGATTGCTCTCAGTCAGTATTTTACCTTGTGTTCTCTCACAGACCTTTGTTCTTGCCATTGTCTCATGTTCTGGCTTCTTGTGGAGTTTCAGTTGTGGAACCTCTTGTGCCAAGTGTATTTCAAACAAGAAGTGCATCCCTGTATTTTGTGGATACCTGGTAGGCATCTTCTCTTACCCTCTCCTAATCTAATTCCAAGTAGGATCAATTTATGGAGTCACCAAGCTCAGCCTGAATTCCTGTCAAAGCTCAGCAGCAAATCCCAGCACAGTCCTTTGCAAGTCACTTCCTTTGGTGAAGTCAGGTCAGGTTTTAGTTTCTCTTCCCAGGTACTCTGGTAACTTCTGGCTCTGATAAACACCATTTGCAAGGGGCTTGCACATCAAGGGAATAAATCCTTCACACCAAGAGCTTGCTCTGTTACCTTTCCAGGATTGTCAGTGGTTGGGAAATTGTGCTGCCTTCATTCAGAGACTCTCTTTACCTCAGGCCATGGAGAAAACATCCCATCATCTCCAGAACAAAACAGGCTGTGGCTCTGATACTGGAATCAATAAACCACTGGGGTTTGTGGTGGCAGGGTCAGTGATTGGCAGCTGCTCCACCAACCCACGGCAGAGATGATTGACAGGAGAGATTTGATAAGGACACGTGGTGATCTGTGCAAAAAGACAGTGAGTGTTGCTTGTCCAGGAGTTTTGGGGAATGTCGAGCTGGGGTGATGCAGCCAGAACGGGAACTCTGAAAAGTCCTTTTCCTCGGTCCTGTCACAGACCAGTCCATGAAGTGACAAAAGCCAGGAATGAGAACATCTCTCTCAGGGGTCATTCAGCTGTGACTCCTGCACATCTGTCTGTTAGCAGCTCCAAAGGCAGAGGATGAATGTGATTAGAACCAATCTTGATGATTTGCAAAGCATTGTTTGTGCTGTTAACTGCATTCCCTGGGACCGGGGGCTGGATCTTGCCTTTGACCTTCTTTCTAGAGCTGGCCCAGTGAAACTCCCCCCACTCACCCCTCAGCAAATAATAAAAAGAAAAATGCAAGCCTTCACCGGCTGTGTCACCACCCTTGTGAGGAAATGTGTCAGTGCAGCCAGGCTGCGTTTGTCTCCATTGCCCTAATCTAATGCCCCATGTGGGGCTTATCACAGGGCAGGGCCCAAGCTGCAGTGCCAGGATGTGCTGCTGGGGCTGGATAATGCTGGTTTTTTAACAGTTCTTTCCCCACTGCTGCTGAACCACCGTGCTGAGCAGCACAAACTCTGCTGGGAAAAGATACCTCTGCCAGCCTAAATTTATTTCTGCTCGCTGGAACAATTGGTTGGAAGCGTGTGGTTGTTTCTCTGGGTAGTAGGCAAGGTTGGGCTTCCAAAACATTGAAAAATGCTCTTTAAAAATGCATTTTCCAGGCACGGTTCTCACTAGTTTAGAAAATACAGAAATGAAACCACAACAGAGGTACTTGACGCTGAAAAGGAAGCACCCAGTAATGACTGCTCTGCTGCTAGATTGTAGGGTTCCTCTATTCAGGCTCAGCCTAACTTTTGGAATAAAAAGGGATGGAAAACCATAAGGCAAACAAATGAACAGTACCATGTCATTGTATTTGCTCTGAGGAAAAGACTGAGAATTACAACTACTGTTTGCAAGCAATCTGCCCCTCACACAGGGCTCATCCCTTGTGGTTTTCAGCTCTGCACTCTGGATAATTCATATCAGAGCCCCTCTGGCACGTGGGATTGCTGTGATGGCAGTTGGGTGTTTGCTGAGTGTTCCTCCTCCATCTCTCGTCCCTCAGTCTAGCACATATCTGGGGTGCTGTTTGTTCTGCTCAGGCATCCACTGGAATGACAAAAATGTTCTGAAATCTGGAATTTCGTGCTGCACCTGTCACTTTCTGTAGGAAACTCCCTTGGTGAATCACACGATGCAAGGTGAGGGGCTGGATCCCGAAAGAATTACCAGGATTGAATCGAGTTATCCCTTAATGAGAATGGAGAAGTCTGTGTCAGGATTCTGCATAAAAGCAGCCAAACACCTCCCCAGTGCAGGAAGGAACAGAGGAGGAAGGAGAAAATCTCTTGTCCTCTCTGGGATGAAGAATGAAAGATGTAAAAAATCAGTGCTGTTTAAAATTTGGTGAATGGAATATAATCAGTGCTCACAAAGCATCCTCTGTACTCCTCTGTGCTTGCAGGCACAGAGCAGACTTGGCAACTGTCTCCTGCGTGAAATAGGAAAGGTTTAAATGCTTGTGTAAGCTTTTCAAACGAAATAGCACTTTGCAGTTCAAACCACTGCTGTCTGGGACATTGTATCTGGGAAATGTGAAACTGTTTCTCTGGGTTTTCACCATGGGTTCATAGCCATGTGTGAGTGGGGTTTGGAAATCTTTGTGCTACAGGGAATTTGTTGTCATTGCAAAGGGTTTTCCTCTAGGGGATAAATTTAATATAAAAGGGATTCATGCTACTCATGATATTTTTCCCTCAGAATCAAATCAAATTGGCTGGTGGATGCAGCTTGGACCAGCGACGGACCGGATAAATCCTCCTCTGCCTGCAGACTGAAGGCAGGAATACTTTGTCACATCAGTAGTTACAATTTGACTTTAGTTTTGCTTTTTCCCCAGCAACCTCAATTTGATTCGAATTTCTGAAGTCACCCAGTGTGAGTCAGATGTGGTCAGGCCAAAGGAAGTTCTTGAATCATTCCCAAATGAGGGAAAACATGAGTCAGTTCCGAGGGTTGAGCACATGGAAACACAAAGCACCACAGATCTCTCCGTGGTTCAGTGGGAGAGAAGGTGCCCCAGCGAGCCCAGGCTGGGGAGATTGGATTTCAGGGCTCTGGTGTCAGCAGGAGAGAGCTGTGGAGGTGCTGAGGCTGGGACACATTTTCCGCAGGGAAGACACAATTCCTGGCATTCATTAGCATTCCTGCTGCAGCTGGATCAGCCTGGGTGCACAGATTGCAATTAATGCCAGTGCTTCCCCCAGAGTCCTGGGCAAATCTGTGCTCCTGGCAGGGCCCACAGGGAGCAGTCACTGCTCAGCACCGAGGGAAAACCTCTCCTGCAGAGAGCCGGGAAACAGCAGAACTCCATCCACCACAGTGACGCAGCAAAAGCCCCGTTTAAATGTGGTTTTGGATGGTGGTGCTTCCTGTTCGTCAGCGCAGGCGAAACAGGGCACTGCTGAGTCAAGAGGAGCTGCTACAGTGCAGAGCAGGCTCTGGGAGTGGGGCTACAAAATCAGGTGAAAATTCCAGGAGCTCAGTGATAACTTTAATTTACAGTCAGGAATGTACCAAGGCAAACCCCTTTCTTTGAGCTCCTTTCTCCTGATTCGTGGCCCATCGCTGCTGCCTCATTACCCCCCTGGCCTTTGGTGGGGCAGTAAATCTGGAGGCCTAATGGTGCACAGGGCCCTTGGAGGGCAGCCCTGGCTTTTCAAATATTCATTTCTATGCGGATCAGGGATGTCCCAGTCTGGCTGTAATCAGAGGAAGAGGGAAGGAGACAAATAATCACTGAACATGACTGTTTGGGGAGCAATTCCTGTCAAAAAAACAATCAGCAGCAGAGGTGGCTGCGAGCTGGCCTTGCAGCCCCAAGCACAAGGAGCGATGGGGGCTTGTTTGATCCCCATAAACTCTGATTGCTTCTTCCTTCAGCCCCGGCCAGCTGCTTCCCTCAGCTGGGCTGAAATGCCTGTTGTTCTCTGGGAGCAGGGAAAGGTGCCAGGCTGGGGGGGCTGCCCTGCTTTGTGCAGACCCTGCCGCAGGAGCATCAGCCCTGCCACAGCCCTGCCCTGCAGGACAGGGCACCAAGCACAGAACCTGCAGGGCACCTCAGTCCCTGGCTATTTTCTTGCTTCTCCAAGCGGTGCCAGCTGTGGCAGGGAGTGCGTGGGCTGGAGCAGCAGCACAGCCCTGCTTCAGCCCAGAGCCTGGGTTATTCCAGGTGGAACACACCTTTGGGCTATGGAATCACTTCGCAGCCCCTGGGAGTTGAGCTGATCTCACCCAGCTCAGTGAGCAGCCAGCAGGAGGCATGGTCCCACTAATCCTGATTTAAATGTGAGCTAGAGCAGGGCTTGGATTCCACATCTCCAGAGCAATTTCTTGTGCCATCCAAACCTCATCAAAGTGTCCCGGGGAAGATGATTTTAACCAAGCTGTTGTGCTGTGTGTTGGCACAGGAACCTGGGGCTCGGGGTAACTGAGGCGTCAGCTCCCAGAACTTCACCCTGTGCTCAGCCCTGGGCTTGATTCAGAGGCACAGCCCCAGGCTTGGCTTTTCTTTATATTATCAGGATAACAGCACTAGCCAGGGTGTGTCCATCCCTTCACCCTCACTGGGTAAACTCTTCCTTGAAGAGGGATATTTAAACATTCATATGACAGTGAAGAAAAAACCCCAACCATACAAAATTTATATAAAGTCATGTCTGGCCCTGTGTGAAAAAAATAATCCAGAGGCCATGGAACTGCAGGGCTGGCTCAGCCAGGCAGTGTCACCGAGAGCTCTTTCTCTTTAATTTTTTATTTGGATCCTCTCTGTATGTAGGTCACAATGACTTAAAAGAGCAGGCACTGACCAGACAAAACCAAACCTCTCAGAACAAAGCCATTGTTGCTGGAGGAGGATTTTTTCCCAAACGAGACCCTAAATTAGCACTGAAGGATTGCAGCGTTCCCTGTGTCTCTCTGTCGGGATTCCCATTCTCAGGATGGGCAGAGCTGCAGCCGCTGGGCTCTGCTGGGCTGGCTCCTGCTGGAAGTGCAGGAGGGGCACGGAGCTGCTTCCTGACCCCGCGTGCTGTGCTGACCCCCTGGAGTCAATCCTGGCGGGGTCCCCCCTCCCCAGGAGCAGAGGAGGGATGGGAAGCCTCTCCCTGCAGCTCCCATCCGTGTGTCTTCCCGCTTTTCCCAGTCCTTAACCACCGGGGCTGGACAAAAGTCTCCTGCTGCTCCCGCCCCTGTGAGCACCACTCCATGGCCAGCAGCCACCGCGGGATTCATTCCCTGTCCCCTTGTGGGAGTTCCTCCTCCTTCATGCAGGGGCGCACAGCCCAAACATCCCTGAGCTGCTTCCCACCTCTGGGAGGGGAGGGAAAACAGAGCCTGGGTTTGGCCCTGGCTCAGCCTCATGCCAGCAGAGAACAGCAGAGAGTGCCAATATCCTACAAGGTTTTATTTTGGGAGAGGAGGGGGAGGCAGCCAAAGGTTGGGGCTCGGAAGGTCCCAGTGCTCTGGCCAAAGAGTCTTAGTGAGCCCTGGCTTGCAAACAGTGCTGGGTAGCAACAGGGCAGATAAAAATCTCCCCAAAAACAGGGTATAAACAGGCCCTGAGTACAAATCACTGGTAAAAAAGCTCTGTAGAAATGCAGATTGAAGGGTTTGAGATCAGCTAAAAAACAGCAGCTTCCCCTTTGGCTTCAAAATCCACATCGTGCACCCAGACTTTGCATCAGGGGGTTGGAAATGGAGCATCTTCAGGGTCCTTCCAACCCAAATCAGTCTGTGATCCTGTGATCCCGTGGTCCTGTGATCCTGAATTTTGTACATGTGACACAAACCCCAGTTCTGATGCAGGGACAGCTGAGGTGTTTTGGTTCCTTTCCTCTCCTGCCTTTTAGGACATGAGCTGCAGCTTTGGCCCTGGAATTGCCAGAGCTGGCACTGGATGGTGCTGTGGGGCAACACAGGTGAGCTCACCCCGCTGTCAGACAAATCCTTCTGCTGTGGAACCACCAGGGGAGCCACGGGGACAGCCAGGATCCTGCATTACTCCTGGGTGCAGATTCTTTTCAAAAGAAGAAAGATTTTGCAAGAGCATTTTGTGCCCGAGGAACCAGAATTTTGGGAAGTTGGCTGCTGTCCAGTCACTGAGCTGAGCATCCAGGCTTTTAAACACCTTGTGAGTGACCTGTGTGTTACCATTCTGAGCCATTGAAAAAGGCAAGTTTGGATTAAAAAACAAGTTTTTAAAAAGTACATAAAGTTCTAGATCCCAGAATGTTCTGTTTTGGAAGGGACCCACAAGGATCATCAAGTCCAGCTCTTAAGTGAATGGCCCATACAGGGATTGTACCCCCAAACTTGGTGTTCTCAGCACCCTGCTCTGACCAACTGAGCCAATCTGGCACTTCTTGGGGTTTAGGAGGGAAAGAGCTGTTGTTTGGTACTCCAGAGGAAAGAAACTCTTAAGTAGAAGTTCAGATTTTGAAGTGTTTTCCAGATTTTTCTTCTGATTCTGGAAGGAATCTTTAAGAGAAATGTGGCTTATTCCAGAGTTTGAGAAAATCACAGCTGTTACCAACCCAGTCTCATTTCCCCACTTTTCCATCGATGTTGTTTGATTAATTAGAGCCACCTTAGTGCTGAGCGACTCGGGAATAAATCAAACTGTAGAAGAGGGACACCAGATGTAATAAAAGCAGTTCCTGGAACGAGGAGATGCGAAGATCTGCTTGGTGTGGAGGTGGGGAAGGAATGGCACGTGCCATGTGTGTATTTTCTCTGCCACAGAAGTGTATTTTCTTCTCCTGATAGATGTATCTAAGGCAATATAAACAATTTCAAAGAGCTGAAGGTATGCAGTGAGATGCTGCTGTGAACCACACACATCAAAGCAGAGCTGAGGCCCAGAAGAGGCTTTCTGTGCAAAGAAAACTGGCTTTTCTTGTGTTTCAAGAAAAGAAATTCTTCCCTGCCACTCAAACTCTGTCTGTCCCTGCACACTTGACTCGGATCAGTATTTTCAGTGGGGTGCTTGCTAAACATTGCACTGGCATAAGAAAAACTCACTCAAATATTGATTTCTCCTGTCTGCCTTTGAGATTATTTCAGATCAAATCCCTCTTTGGTTGGTTCCTGGGCTGGTTTCTCCTCAGCTCCAGGCAGGTGCTGCCCCACCTGAGCTGCAAGGGAAGGGGGAGCAGGAAAGGCTTCAGAGGGTGGCACAGAGAGGAGGGGACTCGGGAATACCAAAAGGTCAACTGCAAAGCAGAGGTGCCTTCAGAGAAAGAAAAGAGCAGTGTTTAAATGGAATGTTCCCTTTGCCAGAGCTCCGGGAAGCACAGCTGAGGGAATGCTCTGGAACAGCAGGATTCCTCTGGAAGGGGGAAAGAGCTGGAAGCCACAGCCATGTGAGGAAAGGTTCCCAACAAGATTCCCTGCAGGATAAGCTCCCTTTGGAGCCGTGTTATCTGATGTGGCAGCAAGGACAATCACACAGATATTATCAAGTAATAAAATCTTTACAGCACAGCCCATGAACTGTGGAGATAAAGGGGGTGCCTTTGGGGTTTGCTCAGAAAAGTCCAGAAGAGTTGCAATGATTCCTGTCTTTAGGGCTGTCAGTTATTAACTTTATTAGAACTTTCTCTATTTCTATGTAAGAAATCCAGAGAGGGAGGATTTTAACTCAGTTTTTGACCAGAAGACTCTGCAGATAAAGCTGAATTATATCTTCCTTTTTAGCAACCTTTGAAATATTGTCTATATTAGACTAAACTATTGGAATTCAAAATATTCCACCGTGGCTCTTAATCCAATGATACTTCAAAGGAATCTGAGCAGTTTTATGGGAGCCAAATCAGGAGCAGCCAGAATTAGTCTTCCTGTGCCTTTTCAGGATACACAAATTCAAACTGGCTCAACAAAATTCAAGTCTTCCGTTGTAGTTGTAAAAAAATCAAGATAATTCCCATTTCTGCTCTCCATCCCCATCCTGTTTAACTGGATGCCACTGACAACATTTATTACAGGATAACTCATTAAAGGGAAGAATCCTGGAGAAAGGAGGGCATTAAATTCCCAAGGAGTTGTGGTATCAGGCACATTTTCCCCAGGTTTAGTTTCCTATCTCTGTAATTCCCAGCCCAGACCTCAGCAGTCCCCCTGAGCTTTCACTCGGAGATCAGGAACACGGTGGGATCCAAGCCCTTCCTAGAGAAGCTCTGCCAGCCTGTGCAGCCTGAATGAATCCTTTGGCTGTCTTGTTGTCTGGAAATTTCCTTGCTGCAGATCCAGACAGACTGAAGGTTCTCCTGATAAGAGTGTTGTCACATGAAATAACTGAATTTTCTTTCAGGGAGTCCCCAAAAATACGGGGTTTTGGGAAGATCTGTGCCTTCCTCCCCTGCAGGTGTCTCTGAACGTTGGGTGAGCTCCTGTTTTTCCTGGTTTTGTTGGGCTGATCCGTGTTCCGCCCGGGGCAGGGACAGGCTCTGTGCTGTGTCACCTGTGGAGTTTGGCAGGGGCATTTCTGTGCAGTATTTGAGCTCTGTCCAAGCTGTTCAATAGTTCAGCCCCATCCTGGTAATGAATTCTCTGCTGTTCAGGGCTGGAGAGCGGCAACACCTCGGACCACGCTAAACGGGCACTTAACAAGGCCGAGCGTAGCAGGACTCCCCTGGAATTACCCAGCACATTAACGCCAAATGAGCTCATCCTGAATTCATTAGCAATGATTACTCTGAGCACCAGAGGAATTAATAATCATTAGCATTTCCTAGGGAGGGCTGCCGAAGAACTGCCAGACACGGCTGGTTCGGGGCTTTGCAGGCTTTCCCCAGCAAGTTCCATTTGCAGGGAGTCATTAACTGGAACTTTGTGGTCACTGGAGAGTTCCCACTGGTATTTTGAGAGTCTGTACTCCCAGTTCGGTTCCAATCCAGCTCTAAAAGCACTTCAAAGCCCAGCACTGCCTGCTTCAGTCACTGCTGGAATTACCTCCCTTGTCCCCGTTTTGTCTCCGAGTGAATCTCCCCCGCTTTCTGCAACTCTTCTGAAAGGTTAACAAACCTGGGAGGCTGCTGGGAGCCACCCAAGGGCAGGGGGACTCCACAGACAAAAGGAATGCAAAAACCTTGTATTTATCATTTCGTGCAAGTAAATTCTCAAAGTAAAGATATCGAGGCTTTGATTAGGCTCCTTAAAGCTCCCTCTGTTCCCAGCAGCATTTGAAGACTCAGCTGTTTTGCATATCAGAGGCAGCTGACTCGGGAGGCAGAGGGAATTCACTGCTCACTTTGGACGACCCTTTCCTTTGGAGATGGGCTTCCACAAGAGTTTTGCTCCTCTGACAACTTATTCCTGTTCACTGTCTCCAAACGCTGCACACTTGGAATTTACATCATCCTGCTACATTCAAATTCAGCGCTGAGCTTTTCTGCATAACTGCTCCTTGTAACCAGCAGAATCATATCATGGGATCATGGAATATCCTGAGCTGGAAGGGATCACCCAGTGCAGCCCCTGGCCCTGCACAGACCCCCCAACAACCCCACCCTGGGCATCCCTGGCAGCAGTGCCCAAACGCTCCTGGAGCTCTGGCAGCCTCGGGGCCGTGCCCATTCCCTGGGGAGCCTGGGCAGTGCCCAGCACCCTCTGGGGGAAGAATCTTTCCTGAGATCCAACCTAAACCTCCCTGACACAGCTCCAGATGGTTTTAGTTGGGAATGAAGAGACACAGGGGCTTGGATGCCTCACATGAAGGATTGTGCAAGTGATGTCACTTTTAGTAAAGTCAGAGGGACTCAATTCCTTTGTTCTTGGAATAAACTTTGTCCTGACTCAGTGTTTGCTTAGTGACATTCTGCATTCTCCAAGACTCCATCGAATTTAATTTCATTTTATAACAGAAAAGACAGGAATGGAAACATGGATTTGTTTCAGGGTAAGAGAGCAGAACCAGCGGTGCAAATCCTCAGTGTCTGTTAAAAACTCTGCACAGGCAGGCCCAGGCCTGATCTCTGCTCAGACCCTGCTCTGAGTGATGCTGCCCCCCAGCATCAGGCAGAGCAGCACTTTTACAAGTTACTAACACTTTGTGGTGTGGATGGGTGTTTGCCACCTGCTCTCCCAAGCACAGGGTGGTGTCCAGCTCCTGTGAGGTGAATAAACTCCGGCTCAGTGTGTGGCAAGAGTGACCCACCCGGTCAAACAGTTACTCCTCGGGAACTTCCTGAGCTACAAACTAACCCTGGCTCTGTGCCCACCACATTCCCGCCGTCCGAGCACTGGAGACTTGAGGAGCTGTCAGCACTTTTGTATCTCATCGTGGGACAGTTATCAAAATAATCTGATCTTTATGGACAGAGAGCATAAAAGCTCAAGTACTGTTCATATAATCTGATTATCTCCTTCTCTTTACGCAGCACTGGGCTGCTTTCCTTATCCAGTTTGATCTCTCTCCCAAGGTCTCTGTAGTGTTACTCTGCCAGTGGAATTGTCCCCTGCAAGTTTTATGTGAGCAGGAGAGTTTATGGCTTGGGTTCATGGACCTCCTTCCCAAGGCTGTGCAGGTCCCTCTGGAGCAGAGCAGTGAGCACCGAGGCTCCCGTGGATGTGCCACCCCTGCCCTGCTTGCTGTGCTAGTGCTGCTTTGCTCTTTACAGGCGGGGCCTCAGCAGTGGGGTCCAGCTGGGAAAGAAGGTTTCCTTTCGTTGAGTTCAGCAATCTTGGGATTAATTCCTAAAGAGTTTTAATTAACAAACTAAGTGTCAAATATGTTTTCGGGACAGTCAGAGTCATTTTACAGCCACTTTTAAATCAGAAGTGCAATGGAAACCCTGGTGGTGATGCAAGATTCTCCAGGCCCTTCTCTGCAGAGCTGAGAACTGGTGCATGGTCCATTTTTATTTTATCTGTATTCCAACCTGAATGCAAAACCAGTGAAATCTTAAAAGTAAAAATACATCATTTTGTTTAAATCTGCACTAGAATAAAAACTGAGCTTTTGGCCTTGATTCCTGCTGATCTCCAGGTTATTGGCAAGGATGTACAATTGCCTGATAACCTTGATCCTCACACAGGTCAATGGCATCGAAGAGTGACTCACGGGGGCCATTAAACTCTACCTCCAAGGGGTGTGGGCCCGGGGGGCTGAGAGCTTGGGCTGGTCTATAAAGCCAGGGCTCAGCCCAGCAGATCCATTCTGCTCTGATCCAGCTGCTGTTCCGCTCCCCCAGGCTCAGCCCAAGGAAACAATGGCATTCGCAGGCAAATATGAGTTTGAGGGCGATGAGAACTACGAGACCTTTGTGCAGAAGATTGGTGAGTCTGGCTGGGTTGGGCACGGGGCATGGACTGGGTAAAATACTGGGGAAAGGCTGGGAGGGCTGGGAGTGTTCAGCCTGGAGAGGAGAAGCTTTGGAGTGACCAAATTTTGGCGTTCCAGGGCCTTAGGGGGCTACAGGAAAGATGGAGAGAGACAAGTTACAAGGGATGGAGTGACAGGACAAGGAGAAATGGATTCAAACTTGCAGAGAGTAGGTTTAGATGGGATATTGGGAAGGAATTGTTCCCTGGGAGGGTGGGGAGGCCCTGGCACAGGGTGCCCAGAGAAGCTGTGCTTGCCCCTGGATCTCTGGAAGTGTCCAAGACCAGGCTAGATGGGGCTTGGAGCAACCTGGGATAGTGGGAGGTGTCCCTGCCCA